>CAJNDV010023581.1:24830-46170 GCA_905221635.1 Symbiodinium sp. CCMP2456
AGTATTGGTAAATATTTAGACCCCTAAATCATGGGGTTTAGCTTGTATGGTTTACGGCTCCTTCTTGGCTTTTGAGCTGCAGCAGTTTTACAACCGGGCTCTCACCCTAGCCCTAATCTCTAATGTAGACGGGCCTTAATAATTAGAGTAGGGTTTTGATGGCTCCATAAAAAAAAGTTATAGTCAAACATACCCCCAAACCCTATTCCAAGTATCAAGGCCCGTATATTGAACCCTAAAACCCGGAATCAAGCACTTCTTCCGAGGTGTCGGCCACATGGTCCAGAGTGAGGCCTCCGCAATCCAACCGTTGCTGCCCACTTCGAGCCTGTCTCGCTCTGTTTCTGTTGCTGTGTTCTACGATCGATTCTCATATGTTCATGTGAGCGGATGCGCACATAACGAAAACGCAAATACATATACACATATATATATATATATGTGTATATATATATAATGAATGTAATGTAATAATGTAGTATACTACAACAAAACACAAGTCGTAGCTTTAGGTGTTCGATCTTCGTTGGTGGTGGGGGAGGGGGTGTGAGAAAGGGTCGGTGACTTGGGGCGTTCTGTAGACTTCAAGGCGCTCTTCGTTCATGGTTCGAGCCCAATCCGTCCTCTAAGCCCTAAACCCCTAAACCAGGGATCTTTTCCAAATGTAGGGCTCCTCATAGTTAGAACAGGAGGCTGGAGTTGAGTTTCCTAGGATTAGAATAAGAAAGCTCGGGGAATAACTAGTATGATTCAGCATGCAGGTTTTGCATACTGAGCAAACTTTGTATATGAAGCAAACTTGGAACTTGAACCTGCGTCCAATGTAGGCTGCTGGCATTACCGTAGGGTTTAGTTTTCGGTTTTAGGGTTTAGGGTTAACGCTTTATCTGGAGTTCAGCGCTGCTTGAAGGAAGCCGGTCGCCTGCGCTGCTCCCAATGTGGTCGAAATACCTACTATCTTTTTGCTACCCCCCCTTCATGTAGGGGGCCATGACCTACCAGCTTGAGGGGTAAAACCGATCATCCCCGAACCCTAAGCCATCATACACCATAATGCACCATAATATGCCAAACATAATATACTATAACCTACCAGAGTATACCAAATAAAAGATACTATAATATGCGATGATATGATATACCATGGTATACCATAACATACCCTGAACCCCAACCCCCTAAGTTGCTTGGGGCCTGGAGATTGGGATTGCTTGGGGCAAAGCTCGGCAGCGTCGAAGCGCCGGTGGTGAAGTGCAGAAAATAGGGGCACGGTTTAGGGTTTGGGGTTTAGGGCTAAGTAGAATGGGGCTTTGGGGTCTACTTTACTCTAAATAAGGAGTCCCCCAAAATAGTATTGGTCTTGTTGGGTTGGAAGATATCCGTTCTAGAACTTGTGGGCTTAGGGGCTATGTATGGGGGTCTAGTCATTTAAGGCTTGGGATTTCGGTTTAGGGTTTGTCGTATTCCCTGGCCACAAAAACTCGTGCCTCTTGGGCTCTTTCCTCAAGTCCCTCTACCCTGACGCCCTTATAGATCCCGTTAAGGGTTCCTTAAGGGATCTGTAAGACGATTTTCGGGGTGTGTTCAGGTCATCAATCGTACAGAAACTTACTGGTCAAGCAACCTAAGTGGAACCAAAGTTTAACCTTTGGGAATATATAGGGCTTTTCACATAGTATCCCGAAGAAGGTCAGAGCCCTATAAACCCTAATACTGGGCTACCTTGCCTTTTGGGTGCTCTTCCAGATCCGGTCTTCGCATGGTACTCCACATCTCCCGATTGCACGACGTACCTCTGCCCAAAGCCCCTTTTCGGCGGTTTAGGATGGAAGGCTCAAGGCTCTTGAGCCTTAGAGAGTTTAGGGTTTAGGGGGTATAGAGTTTAGGGTTGAGGGTTTAGGGTTGCCTCAATTCCAAGTTAGGGTCGAGGGCTTCGGGTTGAAGGCTGAAGAATCTTTGAGGAGGCTCCAACTTTGGGTTTAGGGTTTAGGGGTTTAAGGGTTCAGGGTTTAGGGGTTTAGGGTTTGGGGTGTAAGAAGTCCTATCTATTTATCTGTCTGTCTAACAATCTATCTCTCTCTGTCTGTCTGTCTGTCTGTCTGTCTGTCTGTCTGTCTGTCTGTCTGTCTGTCTGTCTGTCTGTCTATCTATCTATCTATCTATCTATCTATCTATATGTGTGTGTGTATGTGTGTATGTGTACAAACACATATATTACACAAAGCTGACGATGAAGCTGGGGTATGTACTTCTGCAATTCAGTTCAGTATACGTACGTAACTACGAGTTTGTCGAATCATTGATTGATTGGCCTATTTGCTTCTTCACTCCTCTTGTCACTTGTTCACTCCTACTCCCGAAATCTTTCGCACGCCCATGCAACGAAACCGAATAATTAATCCCAATAAAAGCCTCCCCACAATCCAATTTTGTGTGCGATCCCTCTCTGTACCTGAGGGTTTAGGGCTTAGGATGCAGGGGAGGTTAGGGTTTAGTAGAATACGTACATTGACGCAATCATTGAAAATTGAGGAAGGGTGAGTTTGGAGCAGCCTTCTTAGATTGTGAAAACCTTGTGTTTAACCCTAAACCCCAAACCCTGAACCCTAAAGCCTAAACCCTGACCCTAAAGTCCACTGGTTTAGGACTCAGCTGAGGTTTGAGGTCGGGCAGTCAAGGAATTGCGCAAAGTCCGTTCTGCGCGAAAAGAACCCAACACTCTCAAGCATAAACCCTAAACTCCGAGACCTCAGCCCTAAACCGCACCACATGAAATATAGAGCAGATTTAGGTGCTAAGACCTAAATCCCGTAACTTCTCTCCACATCCGTCAAACTTAACCTTGCAGCCCGAGAAATCCGCGGAAAATGGTGGTATGAAGCCCACAGCTGTCAGCCCTACAGTAATTTAGTAATTACCTGTATGCTTTGGGCCCCTCAAACCCATGAGTAATACCTATGTTGGACCATTCGGAGCCCAGCACAAAGACATGGGGGTGTGGCATGGCCGTGGACTCTTCCCCGGAACGGAAAACGACATCCTGGCATTCACGGCAACTACTTCAACACAGCTGGGTTTGGGGTTTAGGGTTTAGAGCTTGTCATCTCTACCCCGAAGGGTCCTAGGTACTGTTCTGGGGGATACTTCCCAAAATCATAACAGCTATTCTCAATATAGAACCCTACATTCTACTGGTGTTTGCGTTCAGGCTAAAGAAGCACTGTGTTGTAGGACTTTCAAGATCGCGGCTAAGATCGCGGGCTTTGATGGAAATGCGGCGTTCTTCAGATATCTGTTTTATTTAGCGTGTAGGCTTGGGCTTTCAAGCTGTTGGAAAGTTCACGTCCGAAACCACAATTGTGAAAGGACTCTATTCCCTCGTCGGAACCTATAATATAACCTGTTCCCCGCTTCCCAACGATCACAGACGGCACCCTGCATCACAACGCCGGTCTTCACTCCGTCCCTGTGAGGAGTTGAGTTTGAAAGCGACATCCACAGGCTTTTCCCCACGTCGTGTACTTCAGCCTCAGTGGCTCAGTGGTGGTGCAATGAGCCCTCAAGGGGGCGGGGCCGGTCGGCCGTGGTATAGGTGCGGGGGTAGGGCCCGCAGCCACTCCTGCGTGTCATCTTCCCAGTCCTCGACCAGCTGGAGGACCTCGTCCACAATCTCCCGGCGTATGCGCGCCAGGTCTCCAGCATGGACCACGGTAACAAAGCTAAGATTGGGTTCAAAGGTGCATACAACGAATTCTGCGAATTCCTTCAGGGTGGATGTTATGAGAAACCACGTCACTATAAGCTACCTACACTTACCTTTTCGGTCACCTTACTTGTCCTACTTGGAAGTATCCATGACCCTTCATGCTTCGGGTTCAGAGCGAACGAACTAGCAGGAGGCGCCGTGTAAACCCAAAACCCTAAAGTCCTCAACTCATCCCCAACGGGTCCAAGTTATAGTATAGTATATACTTTGGGGGCCCAAGTACCACAAAGTAGCTATTGGTACTTGGACCCTTCGGGATCAATCGCAAAGCCTGAACGCCCTTGACACCGGGCAGACCCCTACACCCGAAGCCGGAAGGGCCCAAATTACGAAACTGATCCTAAAACACCTCTACTTATACAGCTGCCGGAAACCCTAACCCCCCCCCCTTTCTTTTCCAAAAAAACTGTAGCCTCACACTTTGAACACTAAGCTCGAAACCAGAACCCCTCAAACCCCCCAAAACTTGCACCCTAAGCCCTAAAATCCCCAATCTCTTAAATCTCAACCCTATACAGGATGAACCCTAGACAGGGTTTGTCCTGTGAAGCCTCTGTTAAATTTTCGTAAATCAATATCCTCTTTTGAAAACTGAGGGAAAATGTAGGATCCCCCAAAGGCGGCCAACCTAGTGAACCCCTCAACCCTCCAACAGCTCAAACCGCAAGCCCTGAACCCTAAAAACCCTACACCCTAAACCCTAAAACCCCTAAACCCCCTAAACCCCTAAACCCCTAAACCCAAAAGCCCAAAACCCCTAAAACCCCTAAACCCAAAAGCCCAAACCACCTAAAACCCCTACAACCCCTAAACCCTTAAACCCAAAAGCCCAAACACCCTAAAACCCCTAAACCCTGAGCCCTTAAAACCTGAAAAAAAAATCTGAACCCTGAAAACCCTAAACCCTAAACCCTAAACCCTAAACCCAAAATTTCCAAAACCCGGAGGCTCCCGGGTCCTCGGGAGCAAAAGGCACGAACTTCAATACCTTTTGATCTAATTGGGGTTTAGGGTTTAGGGTTTAGGGTTTAGGGTTTAGGGTCTCCGGGTTTAGTTTAGGGTAATAAGATTTAGGCGTTGCAGGGTTTACGGTTTAGGGTCTCAGGGTTTAGGGTTATAAGTTATAAGGTTTAGGGCTTCAGGGTTTCAGGGTTTAGGGTTTCAGGAGGGTTTAGGCTTTAGGAGTTTGGGGTTTTAGGGTTTACAGGGTTTCAGGGTTTAGGGTTTAGGGTTTCAGGGTTTAGGGGTTCAGGGTTTAGGGATTGTAAGGATGTAAGGATTCAGGTTTAGGGTTTCAGGGTTTGGGCTTTGGGTCTTTGCGGGAGTAGTTTGGGGTTTAGGGGTTTCGGGCTTTTGGGTTTATGTAAGGATACAAGGGCTAGGGTGCAGGATTTTGGGGTTTAGGGTTCCGGATCATGAGCACAGTATAAAGGTTAAGGCTTCGGGCTTAGGGTTTAGGCCTGGCTTTGGGGTTTACGGTTTGGGGCTCAGGGTTTCGGGATTAGGATTTGGGGTTTAGTTCTCGGGGGTTTAGGGCTTAGGGTATGGAGTTTAAGGATTAGGGTACAAGGTTGGGCCTAGCTACCTAGCTCCTTTTAATTTAAGGGCTCTAATCAAGTTTTCTTCGGCTTCGTGTTTAGGTCGTCGTGTGCTGCCGGCCGGCGAAGTGAAGGCTCTTGGCTGCGGGGGGCTGTGGTGAAAGGTTCATGTTCCTCGTTGTTGCACTACCTCTTACCCTGTAGAAGACTGTGCGGTGGGACTTTAAAGGTTCAAGCCTAAACAGTCTTATAGTCATAGCTTGATTCCGAAAGGTGTGATGATACAATGTCATGTTTCGAGGGACGGCCTAGCGGTCATTATGTGCATGTAGGTATATCCCACACACATACTTTTCTATACACCCGAATTCATCTCAACCCTTACTAGCAGTATGGGCCCATGAAAAGCATGCCCCGCCAAAAAGCAACGTAGCCAATCTGGTTACACCTCGACCCTCGCGGCAGCATTTGTCACTAAACCCTAAACCCTACCTTAACCTGCCAAAGCCTAGTTTTTTGTAGGTTCTCATTATAAACCCTAAGAGGGAATTTATAGGGACCCTACAAAAAAGTAGGTTTTGGTAGGTTAAGGTAAACGCAGAAAGACCAAGGTGACAAGCTGCAGCCTGGAACAAGCGAGCCCTTCAAGAAATCTTAGACACCCGATTAAGCCTATAAGCCCTCTAAATCCTCAAAAGCACCCTCGAAACGCCTAAACCCTTAGGGTTTAGGGTTTAGGGTCTTAACCCAAACCCTCTAATAAAGAAACCTCTGCGACCCTTCAAGGAGCTCTCCACACCCCGCCAAACGTTCACACCAAGTGGCCCGAGAACAGAGTCGAATCATCACCGGACGCATATGTTCCTTGTCATGACTCTTATGGCTTGGCAACGAAAGTTCTTGTCAGCGTCCTCATAAGCGTTCCAGGCGTTTCTATCAGGGTTCTGTAAGAGGGTTTCCATATGGGTTGCCTCAGGGGGGTTAGTAGAGCTTGGGAGAAAGGAAAGGCCCTTCAGGGTTTGCCATAATGGCTGCAGGATTCAGGGTGCTTGACGAAAGGGTCATCTCATGATTCTTACAAGGCGGGTATTCGGAGTGAAGTAGATGGTTAAGGTTGATATGCTATAAACCTTAAACATTTATGTCATCCATAAGAAGTACCAGCCTGTTTATACGCTATATATATATACATATATATATACACCTTAAGCATTCATGTCATCCATAATAAGTACCAGCCTGTTTGTAGGCTATATATATATATACACCTTAAACATTTATGCCATCCATAATAGGTACCAGCCTTGTAAGAACTTCTTGGGCTTACTGCTTTTGGGGCTCAGGGCTTGTGGAGTTTCACACGAAGGCGTGAAGGGACTCGTGCGGGACTTTAGGCCCCTAAACCCCCCAAACCCTAAACTTAAACCCTATAACCCCCCTAAACCCCCCCAAGCCCTAAACCCTAAACCCTATTTGTGAAGTGCTTATGGGGCCCAGGGGTTTGAGGTCATGAGGTTTCGGAGTAAGGTTGAGGATTTCGGACTTGACGGGCTTGGGGTTTAGGGTTTAGGGTTTAGGGTCTAGGGTCAAGGGTCTACGGTCTAGGGGGTCTAGGGTCTAGGGTCTAGGGTCTAGGGTCTAGGGTCTAGGGTCTAGCGCCTAGGGTTTAGGGTCTAGGGTTTAGGCTTTGGGCTGGAGCTACGGAGAACTCCGGCTGTTGGGGGGGAAAGGAGGATGGAGGGTCCAAGGCTCAGTTTAGGGTCGAACTCTGCGAAACCTCAAAATACCAGGATCCTTAGTGATCGTGAGGACCCCTACATAAAGGATCACCCTAAACCCCAAGCCCTAAAACCCAAAACCCTAAACCCAATCCTTCCTACAAGTAAGGACCTCCCATGCATCCCATCCGGCCTGAAGGTAGGCGAAGAAAGGATGAGCCTGCCACTTGGGAAGAATACGGTGCACAATGTAGTTGTTTAGGGGATAAGGTTTTGTATTAACTAATAGGGTTTAGGGTTCAGGGTTTAGGCTTTGGGTTTAGGGAAGTTTAGGGTTTAGGAGGGGCTAGGAGTGTAGCGGCTTAGGTAATAATGCCGACAGTAAGCATGCTGTAGTGAAAAGCAGCGGCGCACAGAGATCCAAAACTAAAGCCCCGCATGCTAAATCTGCAGACCAAACATGTTGCCCTAACCCTCCAAGTACCTACTATATAGGGCCTTAGGGGCTCTAGTACCCTATATAGTAGGTAACCGGGGGATTAGGGTTGGCTCATGAGCCCTATCGAGTCTCTCTGTCCGCCTATCTGTCTCCGTATGTCCGCATGTTGGTGTGCATGCATGTAAATGCCCGTGAATGTAGGCAGGTAGGGCAGGATTGGACTACGTCCTATTGTGTGGTGGCGCGAGGCGAGGTGAGCGAAGGGCATGGCACGGCATGGCGCTGTATGGTGTAATGCCAGTCTGTGTGCAAGTTTCAAACCTGTATGTACATTTAACATATATATATATATATTATATATATATACATAACACAGAAGCATCTGGATTTTATCACAACTAACTAACCATGGATTGTCATATACATGCAGAATGACGCCTGCATGCACACAAGCATCAACGCAGCCCTGGCTTAGAGGCGGAGCCCAGCTTTCAACATGGTTTCGACCCTCAGGCGAGGGTTCTTGGATCGAGGGCGCTATCGGGTGCTCATGTGCTTTACAAGTTGTTTTGGGTCTGCTTACTTACTCGGCTTTGTAGGGTTTTTATGTAAGCGTTTTATAATGCTTTAGAAATGCTTAGGGCCTTATCAAGGTTTATAGGGTTTAGGGGTTTTAGGGGCTTTAGGCCTTAGGGGTTTTGGGGTTTTAGGGTTTAGGGGGTTTAGGAAGTTTAGGGTTTAGGGGTATCGCGTTTATCTGTTTTGACTATGGGCCCGGCTCCCCCACCTCCATGTACTGCTTCCGCAGCTCGTACTGGAGCAGGTTCTGCAAGGGGACCGACAACATGTCCAGGATCCTTGCCGTGCTTAGCTTACCCTTAGGCCCCATAGTAGTTCCTTTTTGGGATTACGTTCTAGGATTCTAAATATGAAACCCGAAAGGAACTACTATGGGGCGGGTACCCACAAGGTCCAAGGTACTCTTATGGGGGATACTTGCCCATATCATTAAAAATCATGCCTAATGGAACCCTACATTCTACTAGGTAGGTACTTAGGGCCCTTGGGGTTAGGGTGTAAGGATGCGTTAAAGGTTTAGGGTACACCTTATCCAACCAAATCCTGCATTTGTGTAAGGTCCCTATGGGTTTATAGCAAGGACCTACAAAAGCCCAAGGTTTGGGTAGCTCAAACCCTAAACCCTAAACCGTAAACCCTGAACCCTAAACCCTGAACCCTAAACCCTAAACCCTGAATCCTAAATCCTAAACCCTAACCCTAAACCCTTAAACCCTGAACCCTACACCCTAAACCCTAAGATAGCTCAACGCTCAGGGCTTTCAGGTCTGACGGCTTAGTCTAAGCTCAAACGCTCGGAGCCTGGCTCCCCTCCACAAGGCACCCTTAAAGGGAACCGGTTTAGGTTTATAGAGATTAGGGTTCAGGGTTCAGGGTTCAGGGTTTAGGGTTTAGGGTTTAGGATTCAGGGTTTAGGGTTTAGGGCTTAATGTTTAGGGCCCTCTTTTTGGAACCGTTGGTGATCCAGTACCCTTCCAGGGACCCTGTGATAGAACCCCATAGTACCCTTTGAGGAAGCACGCACCCGAAACCCGAACTGCTCACCCGGAAAACCAAAACAATAACTAGTAACCCCTAAGCCCTAAAACCCCTGAATCCTAAAAAACCTGAATGGACCTAAACCCTAAAACCTAAACGGACCCAAAACCTAAACCCCAAAGCCTTAAACCCTTAAACCCTAAGACCTAAACCCTAAACCCAAAACCCCTAAGCCCCAAACCCCAACTACCTCTCCATGCCAGCGACCCGAAACCTGCAACCAGGCTGCTCGATGCTTTCCTGACCTGGTTCTGGTGAAAGGTTTAGGAGGCTTCGGGTTTAGGAAGTTTAGGGTTTAGGGTTTAGGAAGTTTAGGGTTTGGGTTATAGGAAGTTTAGGGTGTAGGGTATAGGAAGTTGAGGGTTTAGGGTTTATATACGAGGTTTAGGGTTTGGGTTATAGGAAGTTTAGGGTGTAGGATATAGGAAGTTTAGGGTTTAGGGTTTAGGAATCTTAGGGTTTAGGGTATAGCAAGCTTAGGGTTTCGGGCATAGGAAGTTTAGGGTTTAGGGTATAGGAAGTGAGGGTTTAGGGTTTACATACGAGGTTTAGGGTTTAGGGTACAGGAGGTTTAGGGTCTGGGTTTTATATCAGTTCTCAGGGGCTCTTGTTTCTGCCTGACTCGACCCGGGGCTCCGTGCAAGAGGCCGTGCAACCAAGCGGTTTAGGGTTCAGGGTGCAGGTTACTTAGGGCTTATAGGGTTTAGGGTTTAGGGTGCAGGGATTGATTAGGGTTTATAGGGATTGGGCTTTAGGTTTAGGGTGCGGGGATTAGGGTGTAGGGCTTATAGGCTTTCGGAAGGCTGACTAAGAAACGAGAGGGCAAGCTTGCGCAGTGTTCCCATGCTTCAGCCACATGCTCTGCACAGTACATACACTACCAAGTGCCTAGATACCAAAGGGCCACATAGTAGTTCCTTTTGGGGGTTCATATTTAGAATCCTATAAGGTAATCCCAAAAAGGAACTACTATGGGGCCTATGAGTAGACACCAGTTTCAGGTGAAAGTACACACTACAAGGTACATGGGCCCTGAAGGGGAAGCTGAAAGGCGGACTCCTCAAGTGCAAAGCGGCGACCTGGCTGGTTTCAGGCTTAAGTTGGATGGCTATGAGGATTTATGATGCCGGCTTGAATAATGACCGTAACATTTCGCCGTATATAGCAATTTTCCACACTCCTACTATATTTTCGATTCTACAGCCAGTGACGGGGTTAAAAGGGTTTGCTGTTTGAGGGGGGGTGGGAGTTCTACTTCCTGATCATCACATCAAGCCCATCAGCAACATACTCCCGAATCTTATCTCAGACAATAAAGTCCTAATCAGAAGCCTGCCACCCTGTCCTAAACCCTAAACCCTAACTCCTAAAAAAAGTCCCAAGCCGCTGGCAAAGCTGTACAAGACACGGAAGACAGCTTGCTGGTTGCGATCCGGTCGCTGACTTCGGCCTGCCTCTTCGCTGATTGGAACTCCAGGAACTTGATGATTCTCGATCGTGTGGCATACCTGCAGCCGCTCTTTAGACCCTATAACCCCAAAACCCCTGAACCAGAAAACCCTAAACTCCTGCCCCGGGCCCTAATCCTAAACCCTAAACCCTTAACCCGTAAACCCGAAACCCTCAAAATACTGCTAAGAGCATCTATCGGTGCAGCTGACATTACGTGCAAAGCGGACGACCCCTGAAGACAGATGGTACGTAACTCCCCCCCCAACTTTAAGTAAAAGACTGGCCCATAAACAAGGCTGTTATTCTACGTGCTTTTGGGGGTCCAAGTATGTGCATGACGAAGGCTTCATGCTACTACTCGAGCCTCAGGCGTTGATATGAGAGTTAGCTCTTTGCGCCTGTGCTCTCCCTAAACCCTAAACCCTACAGCCTAAACCCTAAAACCCTAAAACCTACACCCTAAACGGTCTGCTTGATTGCTGTTGACTTGCTGCTGTCGTGTTGGTACTGGTGCCGGTCAGTTCTCTGTGAAAATACATAAGGTTTAGGGTTTAGGGTTTGGGAGTAGATAGTATTGTATAGTCCTCATGCACAAAGACCCTCAACACCCTGGTCAACCTGGCTCCTAGCCCTAAACCCCTAAATCCTGAACCCCTAAACCCTAAACCCCTTAACCCCTAAATCCTGAACCCCTAAACCCTAAACCCCTAAACCCCTAAACCCCTAAACCCTAAACCAAAACCACCAAGCCCAAACTCCTCTCTCTTTCAACTTCCGGAACCAAATCCTGACACATCGAACGCAAGGTTCCAAAGGCAAGGCGCGAAATCTTCTTGGAGTTCAGGTAGCCTTAGATAGCAGATGAGGCTTCGTAAGGGCTTAGGGTTTAGGGTTGCAGGGCTTTTAGGTTTCAGGGTTGAGGGATTTTAGGTAACCTTAGATAGCAGAGAGCAGGGTCTTCGTGGGCTTAAAGGCCTGTCTGGACTGGCATTATCGGGATTCCGTCAACCCTAAACCCTAAACCCTGAACCCAAGTCCTGAATCTCAATCCCCAAGGCACTATAAACCTCAGGTTTCTGGGTTCAGTTTAGGGCTTATGATGCTTATCGAGCCTCTGTTTCTCTAAGTAACACCTTGGGGCTTTGTGTTCTGGGATAAGGGTCGGCGTGCCTGTTGCGGTTGAGGGCTTGCAGTTTGAGCTTTCAAACTCTTCTGGAATTTCGAGGTTTCGGTGTATTTAGGACTGCAGAGCCTGAGCCGTCAGGGACCCTCCATGCAAAACCCCAAACGGATTTTGGGAACCCCTAACTGTAAGCTAGAACCCACAAGCCCATCGTGCGCGACCTTCCAGGGCATTGGGACTGCGACGTGCTTACAGGCTCTAGCTTGTAGCCATGAAGTCCTTGGCATGTAAGGTCTTGAAGCAGAAGTTGGGGTACGTATTTCGGGTCTGTGACGATCTAATTCTGGACTTTGATGCTTTGCCGGGTTTTGGCTGAAGGGTGTAGGACTCCGGGCGTTATTGTCTTAACACGTTCATGGCCAAGAAGCGCCGGAGCATCCAGAACTGCTTCTTCGTGTCCGCACGCCTCGAGTTAGAGGGGGGTATTCACTAGCAGTCACTAGCACTACAAGCACACGCTGCATGGATTCTGCGATGGAAAGTTGGGGGTGAACGACGAGCGTTTCGGGTCGCTTGGGCCAGCAGCCGGAACGGGAGAATGCCCCAGAAGACAGGCTTGATGCATACCCCTAACCCCCCATGTACCTACTATATGAGGTACTAGAGCCCTTAGGGCCCTATATAGTAGGTACCTGGAGTCTTAAGGTACTGTATACTCGAGAAGTCGTGCATTATCCTACGCTCAATTAACTGATCGTTAAAGCAAGTCAGATGTCAGAATGTAAAACGACTGATTTGTGAACCGCCCCTTCCTCCTGCGATAGTGGTCATACCCGGGATCCGAGTAGTGAGGTCTTGAGAGTTGGGGGTTTAGGGACTGCAGTTTCGGGTTTAGGAGGTTAGGGTTTACTAGGGTTTAGGGTTTAGAACCGTGATCCTAACACCAAAGCGCCGTTCTCTTTCAAGAGCAAGACGATTTGGGCTTAGGGTTTAGAGCTTCGGGCTTGGAGCTTGGGGCTTAGGGTTGGGTCTTCATAAATCTCGCAAGGGCATGTTGTCGAGCCTACCGGGTATCGCAGGAAATGAGGCCCAATCAGCCAGCTAAGATTTAAAGGGTATAAGTCAAAGCACCGTAGTCCGTAAACCCCAGAACGGCTGAATCTGCATCCGACGCTCGGCGGCCAGGATTTCCTGAACCCGAACACCTTAGAACCATTGTCAATCGTACCTTGAACAGTGACCAACTGAGTTGGCTGCATGCTTCGAAGGGCAGTCATGGAAGTTGTGATGCTGCCAACCTAGGACGAGGCTTCTGGTCCTTCTTCAGGGCTGAGGGTTTAGGGCACTTTCTGCAAGTCAGGCTTGTGGTGGTTGGGCATAGTATACACGGCTGCCGAGAGGAAACTGCAACATCCGGGAGTGCATTAGGGACCTTTCTTTAGGACTCGTCCGCAAAGAGCTTTGCAACAAGAAGCAGTGATAATGTAGCGGTCTTACTAGTTCGAATAGGGTATTGAGCTTTGTGAGGTATACTATACTAGAATCACATTGAGGAGGCCTGCGGAAAACCACTACTAATTGACTATCCATGCTTCCATAACGAAAAGTGCACAACAGGGCCCAGGAGGGATTGGGAGGGCAAAGGAAATACTTCCAAAGAAAGCTGGCCATGGACAATGCCTGTCTGAATTCTTGAATAATAGCCGTCTGTAAGGGTTGTATAGCAGGTTCTACCAGTGCTTAGAAGGGCTTTTCGAAGGGCTTCAGAAGGATTTTTGGGTTTCAGAGCAGGACAACGGATTAGGAACTCCAGCATGCCCAGGAAGGGAGCAACTGCGGACACCTGTGTCTGGAGTCCCTAAACCCTACACCTGTGTTCAGGGAAAGGCCGGCAATCAAGGCCCAGAGTCCGTTCATCCTCCCAAGGAGCTATCAACCCACGAAAGGTTTCAGAACATTGGTTCCCTGTTGGGGATATACTGAAAATGATTATGTTCAATCCTTATTGGCTTTTCTTATGGCTAAAATGTAAAATTGTATCCAATAAGGACCCAGAACATCTGATCACGGTGCACAAGTCATCACAGATCTTGGGGTTTAGGGATCCAGATCCTGTGTATAACGAGAAATCTCGAATTTCGAATTCCCTCCGAATCCAACCCCCGGGCGCCAGGCAAAGGAGGAAAAAGTGATGAGTGCGAAGAAGAGAACCGCAATGGAGAGGATCTGCCAGAAAGTTGGGGCAGCATCGGATGCCAGAATTTTTGGGACCAAGAAGACTCATGAGTTTAGGGAGGTGAGCAATTACAGGTGCTTGGGGACTTGAGAATCTCTTCGAAAGATAAGATGTTAATGTCCCGGTTCACTTGGCGACATTCCGGTCTAAGGTCACGGGTCTAGGGGCATTGACAACCGCACGCATCAGCTGTGTAGTCGGTGTGACCCTCTTTGCAACAGCTTCGGCACGCTTCGGCGCATGCTTGCATGACCATCCCGTGGGTTTTGAGGCTTAGTTTATTACAGGCTTACGACACAGTCACCTAGTTCCCGGGTTTAAGACACGGGGACTCTTTCTTCACTGCCCCCAGCGATACACAGAATCTTGTTACGGCCCGACACTGCAACATATACCATCTTGAAGACGCGAGATATCCGGGATATCAGGAGACCCCTGGCACATGAAACTACCGAATGGTTCTTTAGGGACTATAAAGGAATGTTACCGTTATTCTGACCCGGAAATTAAAGGTCAAACTCAAGCCTATACACCCTGACCAGTGATTTGTATCCGAAGCAGCGGCTATGATGCTCTCCGGGAAACTAGCTGCTTCTATGAAACTCAAACCAACAGGCAGGAGCCCAGCCAAGAAGAACGGGGTTGCGTGGATGACTCATACTAGAGTTGCGGTTGAGGGTTTAGGGTTTAGGGTTTAGGGTGATCATCGTATGACGAGGCTGGTCATCATGCCGCTAAGTTATGCCAAGACTATGGAGGCGATCTTGCTGTTCTACGACTCATGTCCCATAGATAATATGGGTAGTTGTCTAAATTAAGGTCCCTTTTTAGGTCCCCAACATAGTACGGCACTCTTATAAAATGGACCCTAAAAGGGACCCTAATTTTTGAAAACTACCCATATGTTATACGGGATGGGGGTTCAGACGGCTCCTACTGCGCGCACCCTCTCCGGAACATTCCTCGCCGATACTTCCATGGATGCCGGTGTGAACCTGGGCCGAAGCCAGAGAATCCACTTGTTTTGGTTGCCTGGCTAGTGAGACTGGGGGTTCGGGTTTAGGGTTTAGCGGGGGCCCTGAATAATGAGAACGGGGGGGTTCAGGGTCTATCATGGAAAAATATCAAGGGGATGTTATTGCTGAAGATGTAGACCCATACATTTTACACATGTTAATCCTTGGTTTAGGGTTTCTGACGTAGACCTGGCTCCTGCACCCTCTTCACGTAACACGGCAGCAAACGAAGCAAAGTCGAATGTAGGGGCCTTAGTAACTAGAATAGGTTTTGGGGTATATTATACTATAATAGTAAGGAACCAGTATAGGTGACTATTATTAAGGCCCCTATATTACAGGGACAGATACCTACCCATACACTCGTAAGCCGCGTGGTCATGAGTAAAGATGCTTCACATCATGTAGGCCTTTGACGCTCCTGAGGTACATATCTTTATCAGGACCCTACAACCCCGTAAGACCCTGATGAAGGCCTTCAAAACCCCGATAAACCCCTGCAAAACCCTCCATCAAGGGGGTTCAGGAGTCTAGAGCTGCTCTCATGGGACTAAATACGGCCCAGAATGACCATGAGGGGGAAGAGTTTTGGGTGATTTTAGACTGAGATTCCGTAAGGATCATATAGCATATGTACCTGGGTACTCACTGAGACATACATACACACAGAGACTCAATCCGCCTCGAGGAGAGTTGACGGTAGGATTTCGTAGGTTTGGGGGTTCAGGGTCTCACGATGTCGTAGGTAGCTTCGTCTAGGAACTTACTTTGGGTAGGGTTTGGGGTGTAGCACTTACATCAAGTGGGGCAGGGTGAAAAAGCAAGATCCGGGGGTCGCTCCTTTCGACCAACACCCAAAGAGCCTGCAAACAAGGTGCTGTGTCAAGCTCCAGTGCAGGGAGGTGGTGTACCAATACCTGGGACTCCACAGAGGGTTTAGGGTGCAGGGTTAATTACTGACCGTAGATTCACCCGTTGAGAAACTCAGAGGGTGAGGATCCTAGTTCCCTGGTGAAGGTAGCAGAAAGTAGGGCTTCTGTCGTAAGAGCTGAGTACAGCTCTGTTTTGTACAAATATCCCCCGACAGGGGAAACCCTGAACCCTACGCCCTTTATTCCAGTAACCCTGATAGAAACCGTTGTAGTATGTAGGCGGACCATATACAAAAGAGAACTTGCCCTTCCTCAGCATGTCGGCATTGTAGCTAGATTCTACGGTTAAGAGCATAGGGTTTAGGGTTTCGGCTTCAGAGTTTAGGGCTTGGAGTTTAGGGTTTCAGGTTGAGGGTATAAGGATTTCGGGTTTTGGGTTTAGTGATTTGTCGGGCGTGTGCAGCTTGGGACCTAGGGACAAGCTGAGGGGCGTTTTGCTTCAAGAACCGAAGTCGGTAGTCTTGACAACAAGCTTCTTGAATCAATCGCTGGAACCCCAGGTGCAACATCCAGGCCCCAAAACCGTGCACAAGAATCCCTAAACACCGAAAATCACTGTTTTGCAGCTGAGAGTAGTTTGCATGGTCGCTACAAGGTTCGCGTCCGACACAACTTTGCCAGGTTGACATCTACGCACGACTGAGATTTCTAGCTTCCTCGCCTCAGCATTCTGGGGGAGCTAAAGGTTGATCTTTGGCGGCGTAATGTAGGGGCCTTAATGGTTAGATTAGGGTTTTGGGGTAGATTATACGATGATCATAATAAGGAACCCCCAAAATAGTATAGGTAAGCATTAAGGCCCCTATATTCCAGGGATTGTAATACCCCCCCAAAATGTCAAAGGTTGCCTACTCTATTGCTAAGAGGGTGATTGGTTCCTCTGCTCAGAGCGATTGGCGAGTTGCGGCCTCCTGGGGCGATGCGCCAGAACACCCTGAACTCCAAACCCGAAGGGTTTAGGGTTTAGGGTTTAGGGTTTAGGGTTTAGGGTTTAGGGCTTGGGAAGCCTGAAACCCAATAGATCGAAGCTGTTGCCAAGGTGCAGCTTATCCTCGCCGAGCATATTGCCATTTGGCGTGTCTGTTAGCCAACTGCGTTCCAGGCCTGCGCGAGCCGATTCCGATTCCATTGCCCTTGAATACTCCCAAACTACCACCCTAAACCCCAAACCCTAAACACTACGTACCCTTGCAAGCCAAACTACCTGAAGCCCTAAAGCAGTGAAGCGCTTGAGTCTCGGTGTTCTGTTTAGGCGGGGTTGCGCATTGGTGACAAAACGACGCAACCAACTCCTCTAAGATTTGAAACTCAAAGCCTTCAAGACTCAATGAATCTGAAAGCCACCGGAAGAAATTCGCGCAGGCAGTCACCCATCAAGTGATATGCTTTCTCTCACATAGAATGTTACACTTTCGATTCGGATCTACATTAAGGATCCTGTTGGGGGCTGGTGGCAAACTGAGGTTGCCAGCACCATGTTCGGCAATGTGGGAAAGCACGGTTCCTTCAGCGACCCACAAGAGATTGCTGGCGGTTTATATCAGGCAGATCAAACAAAACCGAGGATCACATATCGGCAGGTCTTCTTCATGGTGGCCGAACTACCGTTTCTGCTGTGACGTTCCGGGTTTAGGATGGGTCTAGAGGATTGAGGATTCATGTGCTCTGCCACGCCTGTGTCGTGAGACATTTTCCCGGTGAGGAACCAGCAGCAAGCGATCACGTGGTTCAGGACGATGATGAAAACCACCTGGGGGAAAAAGGAGTCCTGACCTACTTCCAACACGTAAATACAAAGCAGTCACTAACTAGAATATGGTAGTGGGGTATACTATTAGTCTACTTGTGTAAGGACTTTGTGTGGATGGTCTTACTAAGTGCTTCGACCTGTATAGTGCCTTGCGGGAAGCCCATATGGCGAAAAAACCGACAAACTGCTTGAGAAGCGCGAAGCCCGTATGGTGAACACCCGACAAAACTGCTTGAGAACCTGGTCACACACACACACACGAAGCCCCTAAACTCTAAACCCCAAACTTCGGAGTTGCAGCAAAGTGATTGACCAAGAACACCCCAGTTGCGCACGACGCTTGCTACAATAAGCTAAACGTGGACGAAGAGCCTGGGATTCTCGAGTAGGCTCCTTCCCGAAAGCCTGAACCCGAAACTCCAAATCCTGAACCCCGAGCCTTAAACTCCAAAAACTAAACCCTAAAAACCCTTGAAAGGGAGGCCATGAGCCAGGATGCGAGTCGGAGCATGCCGATCATGATGAAAGCATACTCGCCTGGTGCATGATGTTCTGTTTTAGGGTTTTAGGGCTCAGGGATTTGGGGCTCTAGGGCTTAACCTTTTAGGACTATAGGCTTTTAGGGTTATGGACCGGGCAGAGGGATCGAACGTTTGTTCAACACTTGCGTCGACTTTTAAACTGAAACTTCGGGCCTAAGCCTTTCGGGGCTTTGAGCTCGCTTGGGAAATCGCGTCTTCCCATTAGGTTACGGGAGATCCAAATTCGGAATTGTCGATCTGCATACTCCGATGCGATGAAGTCCCTATATACATGCCTACATACATACATGCATACATGCATGCATGCATGCATTGCATTCATACAATCATTATTACATACATACATACTTGCATACATGCATACATGAATGCATCCATCCATCCATCCATCCATCCATCCATCCATCTATCCATCCATCCGTTCCATACATACATACATACATACATACATACATACATACATACATACATACATACATACATACATACATGTAGCCACACTTACTAGTCAATTGCCCAGCACAAAGTAGCAATACATGAACCACTGTGTACACGATCTGTATATTTCTGTGTATATATATATATATATATATATATGTGTGTATAGATACGTCCACGTAGATTCGCGAGTCGTCTCACTATAGCACTCGAAAGTGTTGAGGCTTCTGCATTGTCCTATGTTCTCTACAGGGTGTCGAATCATACGGCTCTCCTTGTTTACGCCCGGTTCCTGTATGGATTTCTGCTGTAGTCTCGTCAGAGCCTAGTCACAATTGACGGCTTCAGATTCTGGCCATATTACCCGTTACCCTCACTTGCACCAAGCGGTTAAGTGCCTTCTTGCAGAATTCTTGGGATCCCGCCCGCAGTCACAAAACCCAACAGGAGCCTGGAAAGCTTCCATATATATATATATATATGTCTATCTATCTATATATATATATATTATATATATGGGTTGAAGATATAGTAATTTATTGTCCTGGCACAAACTTTCAACCTGAATGCAGGTCTACACTCTGGCACCAACTCAAACAAAAAACTAGTGGCCAGGCTGCTGTTTTGGGATAGCTCTTCTACATTATAAGGTCATGTATGGACCTGCTGCCTGGCATAAGACTAAGGTCATATGGACCTGCTGCCTGGCATAAGCAACAACAGGACTAGGCCCTTGGCTGCTGATGAACTACACTAAGGTCATATGGACCTGGTCATACTGGCATTAATAACAACAGGACTGGGCCCTTGGCTGCTGATGAAGTCGTAGGCGATGTTGACGATGCGCTGGAGCTTTAACCTGCATCGGCTCCGGTGGCGGGGAAGGGTCTAGCCCTAAGCCCTAAACCCTGAACCCTAAGCCCTAAGCCCTAAACCCTGAACCCTAAACCCTAAGCCCTAAACCCTAAACCCTAAACCCTAAACCCAAACTCTCTAGGGTTTGGAGCTTCGTGTGGGAAGATCTCTAACCGAGGCTCCCTTTACACAGACCCTAACCTGTAAACTAAACCCCCAAAAGCACGAAACCCGACATCTGCATCTGCAAGACCTAGACCCTAAGGACAGTAATATCCGAATCCATATCTAAGTTTGAAACCTCACACCCCCCACCTCAACCCGAAGCCCAGACCCTAAATCTCAGAGATCTGGCCCGCAAGTTTTCTCTACAGGGTCTAAACGGGTAGTTCTCTAAACTAGGGTCCCTTCGGGGTCCTTTTTAAAATGGTGCCGTACTATATTTGGGAACCAAAGGGGCCCTAATTTAGAAAACTACCTAAATGATGAGTACGAGTGTTTAGGGCTCCCGGTCTGCAAGGTTTTAAGGCTTGATGCATACCTACAGCCTTTAATTAGACAGGGCCTTATCCCTAACCCCCCAGGTACCTACTATATAAGGTACTAGAGCCCTTAGGGCCCTATATAGTAGGTACCTGGAGGCTTATAGGGTATCTTAGCCAAAAACTCGTAGGATACCTTCTGGGGGGGCGACTTTTGCCTTTAGATCCTTTGTTTGAAGCGTCTGGGAAGAAGGCACGGTGCTAGTAGCCATGTGGGCTCCTCTCTTCGTCTCACGTGCGGGGCTTCTTGAAACGAGATCTGGCGAGGGGGTGGGGGGGTTCCTTCTGTTCTTACAGTAAGGATCTTACTCTTGGTTCAAGGGCCGCTTTGTTCCAGACACGACACTGCAAGACTCAGAACAACCTGAGCAGTGACGTACGCTGCCGAATCAGCTGCCGCAAACCAACAAATCACAGAGAGCAAGTTGAAAAGTGTGATGCAAGCATTTGCGCAACACCACCCGTAATCGACTCAAAAGAGGCCACCATGTGCCCTGAACAAAAAACGTTGCCCAAATTTGAATACCCGTCCTCTACTGACGACCCGGAACTAGTAGTGCACCCTACATCTTGCAGCAATGTGGTACTGTAAGGGCCATAATAATTAGGATAGGGTTCTGGGCTCCATTATACCTATAATTACAATAAGGATCTCCCAAAATAGTATTGGTAATTATTTAGGCCCCTATAGTACTATCATTATTTAAAAATCGACACCAGTACTGAGAAAGGAAAACAGCGAAGAGCTTAAACATCCTAGAAGCACTATAGCATTACATAACTTTATGTGGAGGTAAAAACAAATAAATAAGTCAAAGAGAGAGAGAGAGAGAGATATATATATATATATAGAGACATATGGGTGTGTGTGTGTATATATATATATATATAGAAATATACACCTTATGAAACCGTCTACTGATAGCCAATGAATGATAGACATATATATATATATATATAGATAGATAAATAGATAGATAGATAGAAAGATAGATAGATAGAAAGATAGATAGATAGATAGAAAGATACATAGATAGATAGATAAATTGATAGGTAGATTGATAGATAGATAGACAGATAGATAGATAGATAGATTGATAGAGAAAAACCTCTCTCTCTCTCTATATATATATATATATATAACCCCAGATTACCGAAACCTGACGGGCTCGAAAACCCCTGTCTGGAACCCCAACCACAAGACAGCCCTAAACCCTAAACCCTATATCCCTAAGCCCTAAACCCTCTGCTCAAATAGCAGCCGTGGCGCAGACGCAGCAGCCGCAGGATACGAAGAGCCCGGAAGGCCCGGAAGATCTTCAGATTCCTGGGCCGGGTTCAGGTTTTTTTTGGGTGGGATTTAGGGTTTCGGGTTT
>CAJNDV010023581.1:46270-61486 GCA_905221635.1 Symbiodinium sp. CCMP2456
GAGGCGGGCGAGGGTGGGGCTTTGTCTTAGAGGACAGGGTTCGTCCAATGTTGCTTTTTGATGTTTTTGTTGCCTCTTGGGTTTGGGGGATAGGGTCAGGCTGAGTTCAGCGGGGATGTAGCATTAGGGCAGAGTGTGGCGAGGAGTTTGACGTTCCGCATGGGGGTCGAGGGTATCTTGAATGATCAGAGGACGTAGTACGCATGCAAGTGGTAGCACAAGTACGAATTATGCTACCCTACTTATAGCCCATTTCAACTACTTCTAATGCTACCGCCTACTGTGTAAGTAAACGGAACCTTGGGGCATCTTTTTCATGACGATCACATCTCTCCACAGACGCCGGACCTCTCTCGCAGCGAATGGATGAGCTTCGGTAACCGCCTGAAACTGCAGCTCACAACATCTGCACACATGGTCTTATTCCATGCAATGATTTAGGGTCTAGTGCTATTAAGAGTTCCTATGGCCCTACTGCTCCGAATTGAATAGACCTTCAAGTTGCATAACCCTGAACCCTAAACCTTGAACCCTAAATCCTAAACCCTAAACCTTAAACCGTAAACCCTAACAAAGGGCCAGCTTCTATACACACTCCTTAAAGCATCATGGGACTTTGTAATTGGGGTTATAATTACGGTAACCATACTTAGAAGTACTTATAACCGCCCTTACATGGACTTTTATATTCAACCTCGTTTCCTCGGCACAAGGCACAAGACCCCAGGCCCCTAATTGTACCTGAAGCCTAAGGCAAAGATCCCTGCATGAGCCATATACGCCTTAACCTAGCTGATATCAAGAGATCCCTCCTGTGTATGGAGTACTCCTTAGTTGCGTACACCGACAGATGCTTACCTGCTGAGTAGTGGAGGATGTTTTGCTTACTGATTAGACACTGAGGGGAAGTCTGGGCCATGTCTTCACCCGATGACGTAATCGTCGTGATCCAGTCCTTGGGGCTTGGAGTTTCAGGTTTTTGTCATAGCGCTTTAGAAATTTGGGAGGTGATAAGGCTTGAACCGCAGGACTTCGAAAGAACAGGGGTGGCTGCGGGTTTGCAGAGTTTCGGGTTTGGGCTAGTGGCATTCGAAGATTGAGGACTTAAGGCCTGTCGTTCAGAGCTCAACTGCATGCCTAGCCCCCCCCCCCCTCCCGTAACAAACACCTTGCGGACATGCCAGGAGCACCTAGCCATTTCTTTCCGTTTACACCTATAGATCCACAAAACAATGGACCCTGCCCAAAGTATCACCGGAAACGGAAACGCTAGAGCCTAGCCTTTACCACCTACAGCGTCGTGCTAAAACCTGAGCCGTCAAACACCTAAGCCGCACTCCAAACCCTACTTATACCTGGCTGAATGGGTACCTGCTGAGGAATTGGGGCCCCTTTAAAGGGGTACTGGGAGGCTTTCGAAAGGGCTTCACCATGCAACGGATTCACCACTGTAGCCGCAGGTGGCTTCTCCCCGTCCTTCTCCTGCACGGGCTTGTGACGTGCCCTTGATCGGGAGGTGGCAGTCCTCCACGACAATCCATGCGTCGAATGACGGTGGCACCGTGGATTCCGCTGAGATCCACGCCCAGGTGTACCAAACGGCACTCTAGGTTGTGCGCATTCAATTTGTCTTCGATCAACCGGTAATCCTTCTTCAAGCTTGCCCCAGAGGCTGACCCAACAAGCAACGGCGCCAAGACCAGCCCCACGTTGCCTTGAAGAACAACGAACGACAAGCGTAATATATATATATATATATATATATATAGAATTCACACGACGGGCTGCAGCACACGCACAAATAATCACTTCCTCCGTTTCTTAAACACCCCCTTAACAATCAAGGCTTTATACTGCTGGAAATTTTCTCGGGACTTCAGAGTGTTTTCAGGGTTCTTATACCTAGGTCTAGGGCTTTGCAATGCTCAAGTCCCCAATCTGGGATTATTAAAAAGTGCTAAACTCCGACTGCAACTACCACCCTGATCTGGGATACGACCCATACCACTGAGGTCCGAGAGTTAGTACAATAAGATCCCCTTATAGCCCCTACATAGTTATATTCGAACGCAGCCTAAACACTTGTGAAGTTATGAATGACAGCCCCTAGAGTCTTAAGTTTAATGCCACATAAACCCATAAGATTTGGGCCAAGAGCATCGAGAAACCCTAAACCCTAAACCCTAAACCCTAAACCCAAACCCGTGGAGCGCTTTGAGGGCTCTCGGGCTTGGGGTCTGGGGTTCGTGGGTGGCGTTTAGGGCGTAGGGCTTAGGGTTAAGGGTTTTAGAGTTTAGGGTTTTAGGGTTTAGGGTTTGGGGGTTCAGGCGTTTAGGGTTTAGGCATTGCGTCATGGGAGTTGGGCTCGGGCCTAAGATCTAGGGTTCGGGGTCCGTTTTAGGGTTTAGGGGTTTATAGGGTTTAGGGTAGTTCGGGGTTTAGGGTTTATATGAATAGGCGTCAAGCCTCAAACATGCCTCGTTGATGACTTTGCGAACGCCGAGTTGCTGAAAGAACGGAGTGCCCGACAGAATGAGTGACACTAGTCCTTCATAACGGTTCCCCAACATACAGTAGCCATAGCATAGTATACCCAACCACATATTCCACTTATGAAGGCCCCTATACTAAGCCCTTACAGTAACTGCAGTGATCCTTACAGACTCCTTTCAAGAAGACTCCTAGTCTAGATACTAAGGCCACCTATATTGCTAAGAACGCAGAGACTCCATCTACACTACCAGTATGGAATTTTTGGGGACCCCAATCCGTAATAGTGGTACACCCCCTAAAGCGTAGACCCGAAACCCCAAACCCTAAACCCCATCCGCATCCTATACAGTAGAAGCCCGAAAGTTGGAAACCCAATAGCCTCGATCCTTAATAGTAATATTGTTTTCGGGTTTGGGGATTAGGGTTGGAATCCCAGCACTAAGTGCCCTTAATCCTGTGTCCAACTTTTTGGGGTGTACTGTCTTACTAAGAAGGGAAGGGCTCTAAAAGATTGACGGCCGAGCCACAGGCACCACCACGATTAGGTCGACCAGGAACCACGTCGTCAAATAATGCACCTCAGTAGATTTACAGAGTTTAGGGTTTGGGGTTTCGGTGTTTAGGGTTTGTTGTTGAGGGTTTAGGTTTAGGGTTTAAGGTTTCATAAGACTTTCTCACTTGTCCAGTATGCTAAGGGAATCAAGCTAAACCTTCGGGAAGATATAGGGAGTCCAGTTCCCCCCCAATTTGACCGAACGAATGTACCTACTCTACTACTGAGCTTTCGACAAACAAGCTCTTCTTCAATGCCTTCCATGGCATGGCGCCGTCCTAAATCCTAAACTCTAACCCGAGATCACTGTTGAGTTGGAACGCTCCGGCCCATCGGGGTCATGTGGCGAGGGGGCTGTATCTCTCATGCCACAGGCGATTCTGCGGTCAAGTGCTGACCCAACTTTGGAGAAGAACCCAAAACCCTAAACACCCGAAAGCCATCGAAGCGATACATATATGTATATATTTTTCACTTATCTATTCATAGTTATGGAACCCCAAACCCTAAACCCTCGTTTACATTTCTTGAAACCGGTGGGCAGACCAGCCCAAAACCTTATAAGCGCAACACACAGAAATGACTAAGTATAGCAGCCTCATACCCTAGAAACCCCAACCCTAAGGCTCCATGTACTAGTATATACTCAGGCCTTAAATATAACTTAAGATGGTTCCTATGTAGGCACTATCAGGCCTAAGTATATGCTCCTTGGGCACATGGAAACCCTAAACTCCAAACCCCTTCGGGCAACCCGATAAGACCCTAATAAATCCCAGCACACCCCAGATCCGCCAAAGCCCGTAAATTGTAGCAGCCTTGCAGCACCTCAAATCCCTAAACAAGCCCCTCGTAAATCCCAGAACCCTAAACCCTAAACTCTAAACCCCAAACTCTAAACTCTAAACCCCAAACTCTAAACTCTTAACCCCAAGCCCTAAACCCTAAACCCTAAACTCTAAATCCCAAACCCTAAACTCTAAACCCTAAGCCCTCAGCCCTTCTTAAGTCTCAGCGCGAACCCCCAAGATCCGGGCCCAGATCTTGCGCATGCTCATCTCGAGGTCGCCCCGGATATAGAAACCGCTCCTCGGACGGGCCAGGGGTTTTGGGGGGTTTTAGGGTTTATAAGGTTTTTCTGGTGTTAGCTTTAGGGTTTAGGGTTTAGGGCTTATAGGGTCTAAGAGTGAGGGTTTTTTGGGGGCTAGAGGTTTAGGGTTTTGGGTTCAGGGTTTAGGGGTTAGAGGTTTAGGGCCTAGGTGTCGGAACGTCTGCAGGGACGATAAATAAAGGAGCATCGCAACTTCTTCAGGACAGTCAACACCTTCAGGACCAAATGACCCTTCAAAGCAGGGCCCCTGTGCCTAAACATGTTTAGGGTACATGTCGTCCTTCAGGCGAGACAAGCACCTGAAACATCGATGCTTGGTTCGGGGTCTGTTTGGCCGCTGGCTCGGGCTCCCAGGTTCAAGGGTTTAGGTTTAGGTTTAGGCTTTTCGGGTTTAGGGTTCAGGGTTTAGGCTCAGTGTCCGCAGCCTAAACCCTAAACCGCTTTCAGACTTTATGACATGGCGTCCCCAACTTCGTACGTAGAGACCTTAGGTGCGTTTAGAATTTAGGGTTTAAGGCTTTCGGGTTTAGGGAGCCCTAGTGTGATCCGCAACACTTTCGGCATACGGGGTTTGGGGTCACGGCCAAAGTCAGATGCTCTCCAGGCCCAAACCCTAAACCCCCAAACCCCTAAACCCTAAACCCGAAACCCTAGACCCTAAACACTAAACCCTTTGCGACTCAGGCCCTTCCCCCGCTCTGCATGCGAGGATAGGTCTATAGGGCTTACTTAGTTAGGGTTTAGGGTTCGGGTTCAGGGTTTAGGGCTTATCGGGTTTAGGGTTTATCGGGTTTAGGGTTCCGGGTTTAGGGGTTTAACGCCCTTCCTCCGCCTGTAGGGTTTAGTCTTGGGGGCTCCGAGTTTCGGGAAGAAGGGCTCTGCAAGGGTTCAGAACCCTGGGTTCTGCAAGAATTGTAGACGTGTGTCATTCAAGCAAGGCAACTATAGCCAGATTTTCGTACAGCCCCAATTCAGGTACTTACAACCCTGCATACCAAGCCCACTGAACTTCAAGGCGCATCCGAGGGTCACAGACGACATGAGCATGTCCATGGTCCAAAAGATCAGGGTGAAGTAGTCCATGAAGATTGTGAAAGGAACCTTGTAGAGTTGGACAGGGCTTCGGGTTTAGGAGTTTGGGGTTGGGATTTGCGTTTATGGCCAACTACCAGGGTTCTATCAGGGTTCTATTAGGGTTACCCGGGTTACCACATGTTTCTCGTGGGCTTCAAGGCTCTATACCTCTGTGCGTAGGGAAACCCGAAACCCCAAATAACCCCTAAACCCAGTAACCCTAAACCGCCCTAAATCCTAAACCCCAAATAACCCCTAAACCCCAAGTCCATAAACCCTAAACCCCCGGGTAACCTCCGTGACTTCGAAGCGAAGAGGAAGCATTGAAGAGTCTAGGGTTTAGGGAGTTTGGGAAGTTTAGGGTTTAAAGAGCTTAGGGTTTAGGGTTTGTGAGTTTAGGGCGCCGGATTGTGAATTTAGGATTTTGTGTGTTGTGAGACTCTGGCAGTGGGTTTACAGAGGGTTTCGGGCACATGGGGCAATGTCGCTTGGAAGGGCTGTACTGAAACTACCTGGTCGTAATATGCAAACCTGTGTAATTAGTAAAACTCTAAACCCTAAGGCCCTAAGCCCTGAACCCCAAGCCCCAAGCCCCAAACCCTAAACCTTAAGCCCTATACACCCTAAACCCTAAAAGTCCTAAACCCTCAACCCTAAACCCTAATATCATTCCTGAGGGTCGTTGTTATATCCAGACTTCAATGAACCCGTGGTAAAGCAAGAGGTGCGTGAGCCGATGAACTTGGAGTACCACGCCACATAAGCTTGAAAGGGTTTCTAGGGTTTCGGGTCTAGTAAGAAGGATTAGGGTTTAGGGTTTAGGGTTTAGGGTTTAGTTTAGGGTTTAGGGTAATCCTATCAGAGAAAGCATGAAGCCCAACATTGTTGAAGCCGAAACTAAACCGTTCAACACTACAGTTTAGGGTTTACTGGGGTTACGAAGCAAGAGCAGAACCCTAAACCCTAAGGACCCCACAATCTTTTCTACCGGGTCAGGATCGAGAGCTGCAAGTGTTAACAGGGCTTTATAATGGACTGCTATGTCTTTCTCGGCCTTACCGTTTTGCTCTCAGATTTCAGAGTTTTGGGGCTGTAGGGTCCGAAGGTCTTAGGGCTTAGACCTTACGGTTTTGCGCCGTGGTTGAAACTTGTTGGGTTTAGCGGTCGCCCGAACGCATCCTTTTTCCAAGTCTTCCTGAGCCTCCAAAAGCCACGAAGCATAGCCCGTAAAACCGGTCCTAAACCGTAAACCCAAAGCCCTAAACCCTAAACCCTAAACCGATCCCACCGCCCTAAACCCTAAACCCTAAACCGATCCCGAAGCCCTAAACCCTAAACCGATCCTAAACCGATGCCAAAGCCCTAAACCCTAAACCGATCCCAAAGCCCTAAACCCTAAACCGATCCCAAAGCCCTAAACCCTAAACCGATCCTAAACCTTTTGATACAATCAACCCCAACCCTACCCCTGACGGACACCCTAAATCATGACAAGAACCACGAAAAAAGCCACGGCTTCCTACGCACATAAGGCTGAGGGGCCGGAGTGAGATCTAGCACACTGAGTGGGATGTAGAATACATCCCAGCCTGGGCCCATAGGGTTTCGGGTTTAGGGGTTTAGGGGTTTAGGGGTTTAGGGTTTAGGGATTTAGGGTTTAGGGGTTTAGCTGTCCTTGAGGGTCCAAGTACCCAGCCTGGGACCAGAATTAAGACTTCTTGGGGCTTATTGGGCTGTAGGGTTTAGGATAAGGCTTTTAGGATCTTATAATGGGCCCCGAATTAAGACTTCTTGGGGCTTATTAGGCTGTAGGGTTTAGGATAAGGCTTTTAGGATCTTATAATGGGCCCCGAATTAAGACTTCTTGGGGCTTATTAGGCTGGAGGGTGTAGGAGAAGGCTTTTAGGATCTTACAATGGCTTCTTAGGACTATTAGGGCTTTGCTTAGAGTTTCAGGAATTGCGGGGCTCATGTTAAGTCTTGAAGCTTATAAGTTTTCGCTAGGATTTCTTGGGTACTCTGGCCTGCAGGATCTACAAGGTTTACAGCCTATAACCTTTATACCCAAAACCCTACATGGATGCTTTGGGAGCTCTGGCCTTGGAAGGTCTAGGGTGTAGGATGTAGGGTTTAGGGTTTAGGGAGTCTAGGGTTTAGGGGTCGGGGGTTTAGGGTTGTTTAAAGTTTTGGGGTTTTGGGGTTTAGCTCGGATTTCTTGGGTTAAATCTTGTAGCTCATAACACGCGTAATAAGAATGCAGCGGCATCTAGATTTAGAATGGGGGTTTGAATCAGATCTACTTTAGTATATACAGTTACAAAGAGGAATCCTACAGGGAGTACAATGTTGGTGACTTTTCGAGGCTTTATATCATTGAGAGACGATATACTATGGCAGTGGGCGCTAGCGAACTCCACAGTTTTGTTCGAAGGGACGTGGAGTAGGGTAGACCGTATCTTGACCTAAGCCCCAGAAGCCCAAGAGCCCTAAACCCAAGAACCCCAAACCCCTAGATCCAAAAGCCCGCGACGCAAACCTCAGAAACCCGATACAGAGGCCTTAATAGAAAGGAATAGGGTTTGGGAATTCAACTCATTCTAGCATACTCATGAAGGAACTCCATCTGCAAACGATATTGCTCCTTATCACAACTCTATAAAACCCACACCCTTGACGGAACCCTGATATCTCTAAGTAGCTCTTCGTATTATTTATTCTTCTTGTGTTTTGCAATCTTCTTCCTTAGTAATATTGTTGTGGTTGTGGTTGTCCTCTATCTCAGCAGTTCAGAGTTTGCTGACCTGAGGCCCAGGCAAATCAGAATGAGGCCAGCCATGTCCCAAGTCAGCTTCGGCACGCTGTTCGGACCTGAAAGTGCAGAATGCCGGAATGGGTTGGGGTCTAGGGTCAGTTCGAGATGAGAAAGGCGAACAAACTCCCTCACCCCGAAGATTTTTGACCACCCCGCAAGCACTAGACGGCAGAGCGCGGACCTACCCAGGACTCCTGGGCGAGGACCCTGATGTCGGGAGCCAGGCTTTGCGGGTTTGTTATAGCATTCATAACTTAATATAGTAAGCAACCCTAAGGCCTACACCCTAAACGATCAGGAATACTACTGCAGTACATATTCCGGTCCTGTCCGATCCCTAGATAAACAGAACGGGGCAGCAGGCGGTGCTCAGCTTGAGGAGTGCCTCAACAGGACAAAAGAGAGACCATGCTCTAAAAGATTGGCGTCACCACAAACCAGGACCCTCGTTGTACCCTCAAATAGGGGTATATGGTCCCAAATTAAGGGTATTTAGGGTCTAATAGAGGGTAGATGGAGGGTCTAGGAAAGAGCCCGCATTCTGTACGCCTGCATGTTGAATGAAAAGGACCCCTACCCAGAGAAGCCAAGGTACCTCCATCAGGGTACGTACATGTACCAGTTACTTAGGGTCATACCCCGCTTTGAAGGTAGATAGGTTACTTTAGGTTTAGCTGACTATCAGAGCACCAATTCGCATCGTTGCATGAAAGCTTTGTTAGTCTTCACAGATTCGGCTCAACGAAGGGGCCTTAACAATTGAAACAGGGTTCGGGAGGTATAATATATATATATATATTATATTATATATTTCTATTAAAGAACCCCCAAAATAGTATAGGTAATGATTTGGGCCCCTATACTATGCGGTTGGGAGTTCAGACGACTGGCTGACAGAGCAACAAAGGCAGACCTCCGGGTTCGCCTCAATGCTTAGGGTGAAGCGGGTAGGGAGACCTGAACGACGCAGAAGTTTACCCTAAACCCTAAACCCTAAACCCTAAAGGGCTTAAGGAGGGGGGAGGGTTTAGGGTTTCGGGGATTAGGGGTGTAGGGTTTATTGTTTAGGGCTTCAAGATCATGGCTTGCCCTGTGCAGCAGGCTCCTACTTTGAGCCTGACAAAGGACGAGTTGGCGGCTAGAAACCACGTTTGGCGGTCACGTAGAGATCTAACCATGTCGCTCTCTTATCAACCAGAGGAAACACCCAACTGCAACATAAACACTCTGGAAGAGTAACCCGTTCGCACTAGAAACCTGAAACCCAGCTGGAGGCATCTGAACCCCCTCAGTCCTAAATCGCAAATCTGAGAATGGGGCTCAGTGGCAAAGATAAAGATGGACACCTTGTGCATGCGGGATGTCATTGGGATTTCGTGCTTTCACGGTGAGATGGATTATGTTTAATCCCATCCCCCCAAAACAGAAACGTTGGCCAACCCTCCCCCCTGCCCAGAATAGACACTCGAAGTGTGGTGTCATATTTAGGGTCTTCTTTCTGTCTCTACTATTGAGGTTTTACGGTGTAGGGTTTAAGGGTTTAGGGTTTAGGGTTGGGGGACCTTGCTCTTGCTCTTGCTGGTCTTGCTTCTGCTCTGGCTGCTCTGTCTTCTGCTCCTGCTCCTGCTCCTGCTCCTGTTGTTGTTCCCACTCTTGCTCTTGCTCCTTGTTCTTTTCTTGCTAGATTGCTAGATGTTGAAAATCCTGGATAGTTTCAGGTGGATTTCCGGAAGGCTTTGACTAGGGAGCGTTTCATCAATGGCGGAATGGACTATGTAGATACGTAAACAAATATGTACATATGTATGACCTTCTAAGCCTCTAGCCGTCGAAACCTCGTGTATGAGCCGTACAGACTAGGATCGGCACGAATCGGAGATATGCCTAGGAATGAGGCTGTCGGATTAGGGTCAATACCTGCGGGGGTTTTCATAGCAGCACGGCAAGATGTCTCGTCTTGTCACAAAAACCCTCGCTCGGAGGTCTGTCGATCAGTCTCGAAACCCTGAGATGTGGAACCTTCAACAACCAGGGTCCGCGTTCCGTGCGTCAGGCCATCTAAATCCTTTGAAAGCGAACGCTTATTCTATCGGACTGCTTCATTTCCGGGCCTTAGCAATTAGAATGAGGTTTTGGTTTACATTCTACCAGTATAAATATGTCCAGGAGCCCCCAAGAATGCTATTTTTGGCGATTCCTGCCCCTAGATTATCTTGAAGGGGCCTCGGGCTGGACAAAGTTAGTACGATGCCTGGTAGCCTGTGCTTCAGCTTTCCGTGATGAAGCGTAATTTCGGAGCCTCAGTGTAAATAATTAAGTACCAACACAATTTTGGGGGGGTTCCTTATTATAATGTATAATATAATATATACCCCAAAACCCAATTCTAATTATTGAGGCCCCTCTATCAGGCATCAGACAGGGGTAGTTGGAGCTTTGGGCCTGCGAGATGTCGCTAATCGTAGCTGCACAGGCCCCAGCAAGCACTGCGCTGCGAGTGCAAGGTTGCCTACGATGACCTGGCTCTGGATGGCATGGTTTAGGGTTTGGGGTTTAGGGACTCCGTGTGCCCTGCCTGAGCACGGTCGCCGCGTTCTTCACGTTGATTCCTGAGGGCTGGGTCAGGTTTGGGTCTTTACACTAAACCCTAAACCCTAAAACCCTAAACCCTAAACCCTAAACCGGAGCGTGTGGACATCCTCATCCCCTGAACCAAACCCCATTGCCCTTAGCACCAAAACCCTACAGCCCCTAGCCCCGAAAACCCAACCCCAAAACCCAAAGTGCTAAAGGTCTGCTCCCTCAAACCATCAAGCCTCTAAAGATTACAGGGGCCTGAACTATTACCCAAAGTAGGCCCAAGGTTTCCTTTAGATAACTATACTTAGAAGTACTTCAAATGGCCCCAAAACCCAACGCCCTAAACCCTGCACCACTAAAATAGGGACCTTAATAGTCTAAACCCCGAACCCCTAAACCCTATACACCCTAAATCCTAAACCCTGAACCCCCCCCCAACAAAAAGGGACCCTCTTTTGAACCTCCGCAAAATCCAAGTCACGTAGTTGTGGCGAGGCGATACCAGGATCCTTCTGCTGAGACGCTTCTTCTTAAGTGAGTAGGGTTTCAGGGCTGGTAGGGTTTAGCATTTTAGGGTTGGGGGTGTTAGTGCTCAGGGTTTGTAGGTCAGGTGTACTTTGGATTTCTTTAGGGTTTTGGTGCATGCTTATGCCTTAGAGGTCTTGGGATTTGAGAGCTCAAGTTTGAGGGTTTACCCTAAACCCTAAACCCTAAATCTAAACCCTTTAGGGAACCCTATACGAATTTTACCTGCTTTTGGGTCTGAAGTCCATGAGGTGGCGCTCCTTGGAGATGTAGAGAAAGGGTAAGTAGAGTTTATCGGCTCATGTAGGAGTTCCTTTACGGACTTGATTTGAGGTTGAAGAGTCACAAGCAAGGCAAGCTTAGTCCCATGTGGTTGAGGGCTTACCTGCACGCCGAAATCTAAGTAAAATAATGGCCCAAGACCCATGACATACTATCATTTCATATTCTTTTGGGGTCCAGGTTCTAAAGTCTGGGGGGTGTCAGAAGGTTTACGAGGTTTCCAGTGTTCCAGACTTAGCCAGGGTTTACGGCTTGATGGGTTTTTGACTTCAAGGGCTGAACTCTCATGGGGGTTGAATTCACGGTGTTCGAGGTTCGGGGTAGGCGGAAGCCGAAACCCTAAACTCTGATTCTTCCCTGTCAGGATGTTTGGGCTGGGTTTGGGTGTAGCTCCTGGAACTTTTATGGCTACTTCGTGCTGCGTGGTTTGTGGATTCTGAGATAACTGCAGTAAAAGTTGTCAGCAGTGCCTGGCCTGGCATTGATCTGGGAGCAAGCAGCGAGAACTAGCAGCATTTCTCCACTTGCTTCCCTGTAGGGTCTACATTGTAGAATGGCTTGTGCAGTGTCTTCGAGGTTCCTCAATGAAGGCAAAGCCTCTTAGAAGACGTTTTCGGGCTACTGGATCGGAGCCTTCCATACCGCGCCGGACTAGCCCCCTGCGCCCAAAACTCTAAAGCCAAAGCGCAAGCTATGACCTACGACTTCTTTTGCAATAACAGCCTCAAGCACCTCCACCGCGAACCAAAACCCCAAACCTCGGGAGCATGAACCGAAAAACCTTCGGGGCCATGCGGCATCTTCTATATCCACCGACTCGGCTTTCACGTTGTGCATGGATCCCTGCAGTGTGAAAAGGTTCGACTCACGGGTTTAGGAGCCTCAGAAGCTATAGGGTTTAGGGTTCGTGTGGGCTTGGGTTTAGGGTTTCGGCATACAATGAGAACGGAAGGCCTAAGGGTCATGAGCGAAAATGGCGGGTGACGGAGGGCGGAAAACTGCTGGCTGCAGATGGCACAACCGATCTGATGCGTAAATACAAGTACACATACCTGCATGCCTACATACGTATTTAGAGAGGTATATGTGTTCTACGGCACCCCCCGCCCAAACTTTCACATCTTACATTGTATGCACCGACGACGTGACATGCAAGCATTATCAGCCACGGCCTTCCATGTAAATACTCATAGGCCCCATAGTAGTTCCTTTTTGGGGTTACCTTATCGGATTCTATGAACCCCCAAAAGGAACAACTATGGGGCCTATGGGTATAGCAACACCCCGAAGCCCCAACAAGCAGCTGACACGAGGAGAGCCTACTGACCTCGTCTTAAATTCTGTAGCACCGTCGTTACATGGGTTTGGGGTTTAAGGTTTGGGGTGTAGGGTCCAGCTGCTAGAGCTTCCAGAGGGGTGCAAGTGAGGCCTTCTAGCCTGCAGCATACGCCCCCCCTCGCCCCCCAACTTCGTGGTTCAAGGCGTCGGGTTCAAATCTTGAAGCTTAGCATTCGGATAGACCTCTAACCAGGTGAATCCTCAGAACAGAATTAAAGAAACCCTTCATCGGCTTGAATCCCGACCCTAAGCTTTCCTGAAGTGCGCGAGGCTTAGGGAGCTAGGCTAAGACTAAGATTTACACGCATGTGAGGTTTAGATGAGCCCGGGATGGAGGGACAGTCTGTTGACGAGCTCGCACTTCTATTCCTGACTGTTTTGCAATGCCGCCATTATACAGCACGGCGCAACCGTAGGGTAGCCCGAGCTATCCTAAATCCGAAACCCCAAACCCCTACCCCTAGAAACTGATGAGACCAAGATTAAAAGCAAGGCCCTGGAGAAAAAACAATCCATTTGCATTATGCCACCGCTGTGACATGGTCCCTAAACCCCCCTAATCCCGAAACCCAGCCTTCTTCCACAGCGGTGAAATGGTGTACTTTTGCCGTTCTGGTGCTGGCGAGGACGTTCCCTCGGCTGCTTAGATGTCAAAGGAGGGTCTGAGCGACGAGTAAGGTTAGGTTTAGGGTTTAGGATCATGGGGTGTTAGGGGTTTGGGTTTGGGGTATCACTTTCACGGGGAGCGCACGGTGGAAGAGCCCGGCATAAATCCAACACACGAAAACTACAAAAAAAAACACGACGAGTTTACACACTGTCAGCTTTTTAGACCATCGCCAAAATCAGGTGGCGGCTTTGAAATGCTTCAATAGCTGAAAGGCCAACCCAGAACAGAGAGCTGGCTAAAAGAGAAACAGTGAGTGAGCTTCGGTTAAGGGCACAGGTTTTCAGCTCCCCTGCCTCAGCCCGTGCATTGAGCTCGAGTTTCAACAAAGGTTTGCAAATACGTGGCGGCACCGGGTTTTGGGGTTTAGGGTTTAGGGTTGTTTAGGGTTTAGGGCTTAGGGTTGGTTGGTGGGATAGACGTCTGCTTAACCGAAACATGGATCCCAAAGTTCTCAACCCCAAAGCCCCAAACACAAACTCTCAGCCCTGAAGAGCACAGTATGGGCGTGTTGATGGACCTGCTGATGCCCGAGACACCAATCTAGAGCTAGTTGCCTACGCACCGCAAACCCGAAGTATACAGGTGCCCACCTGGACACATCATGCATTTCCCAACCACAAGCTCGAAGAATAATGGAAGCAACACGCAACATCTATCCGCTGAGCTGCTGTTTCGTGCAGGGAGTTGCGCCCGGGGGGGTCATGCAAGAACACGCTGGAGTTGCTCTTCGCCTTACTTGGGAGGCGAGGTTTCGTGTTTTCAGGCTAAGGGGCCGTGTAGGGATTATTCATGGGTGGTTCTCTAAAGGAGGGTTTTTTGTGGTTCCGCAGTATAGTACGGCACCATTATGAAAAGCACCCTAAAAGGGACCCTAATTTAGAGAACTACCCACATTGGGATTGGAGTATCAAGGTTTCGGGCTTCGTGGTTTCCAGGTTTGTAGGGTGTAAGGGCATAGATCAAGTTGTCATTTAAGATTTCAGATGAATGGCTTTGTGTTGGGGTCGTCTGAAGTGCTACCGAAAAGATTATAGGTCTCAGGAGTTCTGAGAATTTGCCTCAACGGTCCTCTAAACGAAGGCTGGCCAAACTTTGAAGAAGAGGGTTGCCATCGTACGGCTTGTGGTTGACGGGGCGCCCGCTGGTCACCTGTGGAATACAAAGCCTGGAAGTGGAATCTAATGTAGCGGTTGGACAAACAAATGGCGACAATATCACTTATACCCAGATCTTGTTATCATTAGTACTAGTATAATCTAGTGCTATTGTTTTACAGACCTTTGTATCATTTGTATATATAAGTTCGCACGAGTCGGCAGCTAAACGAACTTGAAATTAATTTAGGGCCATTCAGGGCCGTGGTAGCTCGAATATGGTTCCTTTACAGAGGTCTGTAAGGTTGTCGGAGGCTTTATGCAAGGGCTCAAATACTTAACATATGATTCGTGGCCTATGGTATGCAACCTCTCTGCTACAGTGACATGTATCTGCACACACACACAGACACAGACACAGACACAGACACACACACACACACACCCACACCCACACCCACACCCACACCCACACCCACACCCACACCCACACCCAAACCCACACCCATACCCACACCCACACCCACACCCACACCCACACCCACTCCCACACAGACACACACAGACACACACAGACACACACAGACACACACAGACACACACAGACACAGACACGGACGCCGACACACACGCACACACACACACACAGAGACACCCGACCCATCCAGCCACGCACGCACACAC
>CAJNDV010023592.1:0-10674 GCA_905221635.1 Symbiodinium sp. CCMP2456
GCCTTCGACTGTCTGGTGCTTAGTAGGGAATGGGGGAATGGGTTATAGGGACTACGTACTATGAGGGACCTTGAGGCACTATCATACGCATCCTAACGTTGGGAGTATATGGGTAGTTTTCTAAATTGGGGGGTCCTTTTGGGAGGGTCCTTTTTATAAGGGGTGCCATAGTATATTGGCGACCTAAAAAGGGGACCCTAATTTGGAAAACTACCCAAGGTGGCTCGGATCACATGTTTGGCCGGTTGAGGGTTTGAGGGTTTAAAGGCTTGGGGCTAAACCCTAAACCCTAAACCCTAAACCCTAAACCCTTTAAAGGCTTGGGGCTTCGGGTCTAGGGTCTAAGGTCCCTCTGCTAGGGATTCGGGGTTCGGGGTGCCCAATGTAGAACAGTTTCATTCTCCAATTAAGGTTTAGGGTTTAGGGGTTAGGATTCGGGGTTTGCGGTGTGTTTTAGGGTTTGGGGCTTGGCCGGTCAAGGGCTTATCTTCTGAGCTTTGGAGTTGGGCTTCAGGGTTCATCCATGTTCATGCTTGCTCTAGTGTTGCCCCCCCACTACCAATTGAAACACGAAAGTCCTCCCACAGTGCGGTATGTAGGCCCGAAAAGCCCGAATGCTTACGTCCGTAGACCCTTGGCTGATCCACTTGCAACCGCCTTAAACCCCGGACTTTGCTGCCAAGGTCACTTGGGTCTGCAAATGCATCGAAGTCCAGGGTACGCACGGAAGGCAATTGCCGGTAGCTCTCCTCTCAAGGTTCGCGGCTTTTATGGGTTTTGGGAACCCTACAAGCTACAAGGTTTGGGGATTTAGATTCTAGAACGGATTTCAACAGGGATCCGAAAACTCAGGCTCGTAAAGACAGGGGGTGAATTGATGAGCGGTCTATGGGTCAGGTTTCGATTCAAGCTTGGCGCTTAGGAAGTCCTTTCGCTATACAAAGACATGTTGCAAGTTTCTATTGCTGGGTAATAACTCGGGAGGAGGGCTTAAGAGCCCTATTCTCAATTCCATGTACCATTAACCCCTTGCACCCATAATAGCACTAGTACATCAACAAAACGACAATGCTGAGGACAAGCCGATACAAGGGTTAGATTCGGCAGCGCAAGGCTTCGACGCGAGCTTCGCGCTCTGAAAGTTCGCGTCCTCCACAATGGCTGGGTCCAACGCGTTCTGTGCGAAGATCAAGATGTCTGCGCTAGTCCACCCTGCAACAGGATCGGGCAACGGACTCGACCGAGACTGGCTGAAGAAATAAAACTATAAATACATATGCACGCATGCATCAACGAATGAACAACGAAGACACAAAATGTGCGTATATGGATATTATACAGACACATGACATACGTATACATATGTACATGTACACGTACATACGTGCATAATCTATGTAGAAATAGACATATGTGAATTTATGCATAATAAATATAAATATAGCTTAAATAAATAAATAAATACATGTATATATATATATATACACAGATATACATACATACATACATACATACATACATACATACATACATACATACATGCATACTTGCAATATTATCAGCTATAGTTGTATCTATCTGTCCATATGCTGGCGCTTGCATTCTGCATTTCTATAGGGTTTGGTTTAGCATTGCAGGCTTTTGAGCTTTAGGTATCTGTGGTTTACGGTTCAGGGGTTTCAGGCTTGAGGATTTATCTCTGTATCGCATGTAATTGCATGAAGATGCAGAAATCAAAGGCATTCGTTGGGCGAGTGGAGCATTTTCGTGACTTCAACACGTGCGTGATCCACGATTCATCCTGGTTCGTTTGCGGTAAGCTACAGAGCCCGTGAGGAATTACAACCAGGGCTGCGCAGTTATTGCCTATTTAGTGAGCTACAGGGTTACGGGTACAGCTAGGCTTTTAAAAGGTTGGAGGGACTCAACTAACTCTGTAGTATGCATTAACGTACAGTACGTGGTTAATTAGGTTTCTTTGCAGGACCCCATCACGAAAACAGGTCTGCTGGCAGGTAAGATGCGGGGGGATGAGGCTGAAATGCCAGGATGTGGGTTTGCTTTGCATCGGTAGAAAAGAAAACGTATAGTAGATGCATGCGAGAAGGGGCAAGACAAACATAACCTGCCACTGACAGTCTAAACCCAAAAGCGGAAACGGCTGAAATGCATCACCTCGAAACCCCGTCACGTCGGAATCCAGCTTGGACAACGTGTAGACAAAAAAACAGACAGCAAACACTGCCTTAACAGCTTATGAGTATACGTAGGATATCGAAGTTTGAGGTGTGGGGCTCAGGATTTGCAGCTTAAAGAAGACAGCCTACAACGGAACACTTTTATTCGGAGCTGCAAAACAGACGGCCCAAAGCGTAACATCTTTACTCGCAGCTGCATGACCTCCCAAAACAGTTTTCTTTCCGACGAACCCGATCTAGGCATGATGCTATACGACAATGAATCAGCAATGGATCTTCTTAGTTTCTAGATCTTGCGCCGCAAAGGCCTATAGGACCTATATGATAAACCTCTCATAACCTTCCTGGCGAGCAGAATGCTGGGATCAGACGCTGCCAGTTGGTAGGGTAGGATTCTGCACGTTAACCCCAGGAGTCCGTGTACCCATATGGTATGTACTTGGGTCCTAAAGTTGGATCAAGTACCTGATTGAACTACATGAAAGCTGCCGAAGTACGTACTGTTTAAGCCATTGGACCCCCGAGGTAAAGCTTATGCCAGAGTCGGACTCATCGCCCTTAAAGACTCCACCAAAGATCTAATAGACTAGTGGTTCCAGGCGAGAAGGTACTAGAGTCTGGGGAACCTTGGCGGAAGCTTCAATGGGAGATCAGAAGGCCGTGTACCCAGAAACCTCCACACCTTGAGCCGGAAGGATATAACCCCAAAGCCTAAGGCCTAAAGACACTAATAGTTGAGTTCTTGGGTTGAGGACCGTCGTTTTACAGGCTAGTGTTTCGGAGAACACATTGTTTTGACGCATTCGGACTCCTAGGGTCATGTCCACACCGTAATTGAGCTTGGCCTGCATAGGTGAACGGTTGTTTTTTGAACCGCGAATCTTTAAAGCCCTGCCGAGGCGACAGCGTTGACATAGGGACTGAGAACATGGGCCTTCTAGGGAAAAGCAAAGAGCAAGAACTGTATCCTGCATCTTCAATCCTGCGCCCTAAACCTCGAAGAACAGGCTGAACTAAAGAAGACCTATAAGTTTTAAAGCCCTAAAGCCCTAAACCCTAAACCCTAAACCCTAAACCCTAAACCCTAAACCCTAAACCCTAAACCCTAAACCCTAAACCCTAAACCCTAAGTAAATGACCCCAAGCACCTGAGCCCGCAGCCCAAAACTCCTAAAGCTCAACGAACAGAAGCCCTCAAGATCCCCTACCCAAAACATCATGGACCGCCAACATCAAAGTACAGTTTAGGGTTTAGGGTTTAGGGTTTAGGGTTTAGGGTTTAGGGTTTAGGGTTTAGGGTTGAGGGTTTAGGAACCCAACTAGCATAAGAAAACATAATGACAGAAGCAACTTTAGAATGCAACAAAACACATAATGCAGACACCGGTCAACAAGACTCTAAAACCTAAAGCCCGAAACCCTAAGCCCTAAACCCCTCAAGCCAACGAAGGACAGGGCATCGCCGACTGGGGCTGCCTTGGCGAAGCTCTCGAAATCCCTCCTCGTCGTAGAAGCTGAAGTCTGAACACTTCACCTAAGCTACTCACGCATTGCTAAAGGAGTTTTTTTGGTTGGAAAATGTGCTGCTTATAGCTGCTTATAGGGCTTTACGGGGTTTGCTGAAGTTTTCCTATGATTAAGGTTTCTCATATGGTGCCTTGACGGGTTGCTGCAACGGTTTTGGTTTAGCCTTGGGCAATGCTACTGCCGGCCGACAAGCTGCTGCGAAACCCCATTTACTAGCCACTGTGCCTCTGCCCAGATGGTCGTTGCACTCATGTAGAAGTTCCAGCCGCAGAATCTACGGGTTGTCAAGGATGCCCGCTTTTTCGGCGCCTTTGCATGTTCTGTCTGTGCGCCTTGGGAAAATACTCATCCCGCCGAGTGCAATCAAGACACATGCGCAGGACATAATATATCAATATATATATATATATACACACACGGTAAGCATACACCATCGCGTACACACTAATGTGTCCGCGGTGGGTGTGAGGCGGAGAGCCCATTTCAGCACCGGCATTGTTCGAACAGCTCGGGCGAGACATCGGTGCACCTTCAGCCATTTTGCGAATGCTGGATGGTTACCACCAATTGGAAATCGCCAGAACGAAGCCTTGCGTTGATGATTCTCTCCATTTCTTCTTTGGCCTTTTCGCGTTCTCTGCGTTTTTGATCGTATTGTTCATAGTCGGGGCCGCACATTGCACGACATAGACCGCAGGCGCAGTAGCCCAAAATAGCCGCTCCCAACCACTTAGGAAGCGGATGCGGAGGCGCGGCTGTGGCGCACAGGAATTTCAGCGTAGTCTTCAAGAATCAACACCTGTAGTAAGGCAGCTGCGCCAGGACCCATATTCCCGGACATTGTCTGCACTGCGAGGGTCCGTATCTATTTGAATGTGGGGTTGTCCATGCTCTGGTTTGCAGACCTGCAAAAAGCTTCATAGAGTAAAATACGGGCATGCTCCAGGCCAAAGGCAACAAAGGAATAACACACAGCAGAGACTCCACCAAAACTATGACCAACGTGGCCCGACATCCCCGCCACCACAGCCACAGCAGCGTCTATCCACTCTAGAGGGTCGTAGAACGTTGTATCACGGCTAGGGCTCTTGGGGTTGTGTGTTTGAAGGGTTAGGGTGCCGGGTTTAACTCCATCTGGCTAATCGTGCTTCTTGAAAGGCCTTGTCAGGATTGTATAAAGGATTCAATCAAAGTGCTGCAGCATTGCAGATTTATGACGGTGGTGTTGTCGGAACTGGGGGTTGACGGCCTCGTACTTAATCACGTGCCAAGATTTGCTTCATAAGATCAGTCATCTCTCTCCTGCTGCTGCAAGGCCCCAGACTTCTGAAGATCCATGCAGCACCCCTGGCTCCAACCCTCGATATGATCCCATGTTTCATCGTCTCGGCTTGTTCAGCTCCTGCTTCGGCGAAGCGCGCGGCGCTACCCAAACCCTGCTAACAAAGGATACCTGGTTTAGGGTTGAAGGGTAGAGGGTTACAAAGAGATCTACGAAGACTGCGGGGGCGAACCCTACACAGTCTAAACTCTGAACTCAACCCTGTCAACCCTCAACCCGCAGACCTAGACTCTGAATCCTGAAGCCGCTAGACGCGAAGACCCTCACTGTAATGTAGGGGCCTTAGTGATTATAGTAGGGTTGTGGGTAAATGCTCCAATTCAATCCTTCGAGCTTCTAATGGAACCTTCGACTCCTGGGGGGGGAAACCCGAGTACGAATTTTGGGTTTCGGGCATGGGAACCTACGAGTTACTAAAAGGATCATGGGACTTAGTAAGTAGGGTTATAACTAAGGCAACTATACTTGTATCCCCAATCAGGGGACTTATAACCTTACTTACAAAGTCCCATGATCCTCCAAGTAGGGTTGGTGTTACAGACTTACGCTGTGGGGTTTAGTTTAATGGTTTAGGGTTTAGGGTCTATATAGGGTGCGGCAAGAACCCGTAACATTACGCAGCGTAAGCTCCAGGGGCTTGGAGGGTTCAGGTTTCGGGCTTGTCGGGTTTACAGATGGGGTCCAGGGAATACAATTCTTTGCGAAATTCTGAAGACGAGAGATGGGACCTATGCAAAGCCCCAAAACCCTCAACAACCCAGATATTGAACTAAACAGTTTTTTGCACCCGAAGAGCCCCAAACTCCAAAGCCTGTGCAGAACCCGTATATGAAGATCCTGCAACTCTGACTCTTGCAGGACACCTATACAAACATTAAAGCCCGAAGCCCGTTCAATCCCAGCGTCCATAACGATGTCGATCTTATTGCGCACAGCAGTGGCCACCTCCACAGCGCACCAGGGGCGCCTTGGATAGAAGGATAAGCTAGTTAGAGGGTCCGGATGTACTAACAGTATGGAGTTGGAACCGCAATCGGCATGGTCGTTCATGGGGTAATTAGTCCATGCGGAGCGTCCTAGGGTTGGTACCGCTCCAAATGTTCTACTGCAGCAGTGGGCTACTTATGATGGTTGACACGCATTTGATGACAATGTCGCTGCAAATGACATGATGCTGATGGAGGCTTGGGGTCTGTGGTTTGTGTATGTGTGTGTTCAGTATGCTATATAAGGATTTCGAGTTGGAGTCCTAGCAAAGCGACCGAAACGCGGAGACTCGAGGACACGGTGTCATAGCGCGATTCAGCGCGATGGCCAACGGCGATCGGGGTTGGGGTTAGTACAAACCAATAACATCAAAACACGAGCACTCTGGATAGCATGTAAGGCATTATATTGAGGACGTCACAAGATCCCAGAAGCAAATTCTGAGAAGGTGTCTTGAGCTCAGCTCGTTGCTTTCTTTTTTGACTCCGTGTGCCATGGCGCGTCAGCACCAACTTGGTGGCTGCAATGACCAGCACGGACGTCTGGCTTTTGACGATATCGCCAATGTCCTTGACAAGATCGCGGAGGTTCAACTTCAAATCCCTGGAAGCCTCATTGCTTCGGAAACTGAATAGGCATCTAAGTTCTCCATCCAACTGGGACCTGAGATGTTCATTCCCAAACTAAAGCCCTTGCGCCCCACCATCCGGTTGCGAGTCACCACCAGGCCCTTGACCTCTGAAGCCATTTTGAAACAGCCTGCACCAACCAGCCCCATGGGTCTGGCCCGAGAGAACAATTCCAAGGGCTTTAGGAGGGACCCTTATTTGGGACCCGTGTGGGTTATTGGGGTTAATATGGAGACTACATGGCTATATAAGGGGTATATAAGGACTACACCATGGTTATTTAAGGTAATGGGATTAAGGGTCCCTACTAGGGGTCCCTCCTAAAGTCCTTAGAGCAATGAAGAATATACCTTAAGATTATGGGGCTGAATATTCTCCCTAGACCCTAAACCCTATGAGTATGTTCAGCACATTCTTCAATTCAGGGGTATCGGGCTCGCAGGGTGAAGAAGCACCCCATGCCTCCTGTCACCCATATGGTGGGGCCCTTCATCTACAAGATGCGTTGACAACCCCTTCCTCACCAACTGAAGCTCCAAAGGCAAACTACTTGAAGGATCATGGGACTTAGTAAGCAGGGTTATAAACAAAGGTAACTATACTTATAACCCCAATTAGGGGACTTATAGCCTTACTTACTAAGTCCCATGATCCTCCAAGTAGAAGCTCAAGGAAGTCACCAACAGGCATTTGAGGTGTAGCGTTTAGGCTTTAGGCTACAACGCTAAACCCAAAGGCCTAAACTCACAGTTTCTTGTTGGATGCTGGTCTTTTGGTTACCTGGCTTCTCTACATACCCCTAAACCCTAATACCCTAAACCGCCTAAACCCCAAGCCCCTAAACTCTTTTCCCGAAACCCTAATCCCTGAGCCCCAAATCCTGATCCCTAGACCCCAGACCCTAAACCCTAAACCCTATGATAGGGTCCTCCAAGTTCCTAACTGCCGTGACCGTATGCCTGGGCCTGAGCCCGAAACCAAGACGCTTCTGAGATAGCTGACTGTCTTGTAGTTAGGGTTTAGGGTTTGGGGTTTAGGGCTTTGGGGTGTCCTGTAGAGCAGAATATATTGTACACTGTAGTATATTTGGTTCATAGTAGTATAGTGTGGCAGAATGGGGATCTTGCGATGTGGGATCTTTGACTGAAAGGCTCCCAGCTTTTCTGAAAGCCACAGCCCTTTGGATTTAGTCACTTCGGGTCTTCCTGATATAAAGACATCGAAGCCAACAACAGTTCCCCATAAACTGGAACAAACGAACAACACAACTACCCCCAAAATATTGATTCCCCCCCACATCCAACCCATAAAATCATGCTTACAAGGTTTTTCTCAAGATATTGAGCCATATAGGGTGGGATTAGACTACGCACCCTAAACCCTATACCCTAAACCAGAGAACCCAAACGGACGTCAGCCGTGCTGCAGCGAGCCCCTCGAGCTCATCCTTGGCTTCACATAGGTCATGGTTGCGTGCCCAGGCTCCGTACTTTAGTGGAGTTAGGGTTTATAGGGTTTAGGGTTTAGGATTTAGGGGACCTTTGGGGATATAGAGGCTCTCAGCAACGTGCTCGTTTACGAGGGCCAAACGTGGGCTTAAGAAGGGTCCCCTTTAAGGGGTCTCCCTAATACTACCTAGGATTTAGGGATCTGGAAAGATTTTTGACTCCTCTCTGAGGCTTTCTATCACGCTCTGCCCAGGCCCTACCTGTAATTCTCTTTACCTACAGTTTAGCAGCCAGTACCCCTTCATTAATAGGTAAAACCATAAAACTGTATGTAATTCGAGCCCCAGGTAAACCCTAAACCCTGGTGGGTTTTTTAACCTTCCAACTTACCCTGCCTGCCTAGTTGGCAAGCGTCCTTGGGGCTGGTTGAGTATACATATATGGATCTATTGACCCAAACATACACAAGGCCTTGACCAGATATACAATTATGTATGTGTGTACAGATGCATGTTCTTATTTTTTAGCGATAACTGGGCTTATGGGGTGGCAAACTCGTAGCAACCGATGTCTGCGCAAGTGCTGAACGCCGCTGTGGGGAAACTTGTAGGGTTTTTGCTAGGCCTTGAAGCCTGCGGTAACGACATGAAACTCAACCAAAGGCCGAAATCCCCAACCAGCAAGTTCTCATGCCGTAACCTCTTAACACCAAGCCCAAAAAAACCTAAACCCTAAACCCTAAACCCTATAAGCCCCAATCCCACAGAGTCTCAAACCTCCGAACCCTGACCATGAAACTGTGTCCTGGATAGTGCACCGCACTTCAGGCCGTCATGTTTACCAAGAGGCCCCAGAGTAGTTCCTTTTTGGGTTTATAGGATTCTATATATGAACCCCCAAAAGGAACAACTTTAGGGCCTATGGGTAGGGTTTAGGGTTCAGGGGCACTTCCAGGCCGCCATGATATGGGGGTTTCCGAAAATTGGGGTACCTTATTTTGGGGTCCTTATATTAAGGATCCTATCATTTAGGGTACTATATTAGAGTCCCCTATTTTCGGAAACCCCCATATGTTGATGTTTTGCTCTTGCCGGATCTTACACTGACATCCTCAACAAGAAGCTGCAATTTTCGAAACCCCTAAGCTTTAGATGCACCCTGTAAGCCCTACAACACAGCAGGCCATGATCCCATAGTTATAGAGTCTATATCCAAGGCAACGGTCGGTTGTTGGATTATTGAGGAGATTCGTGGCAAGAACCATCCAACCAAATCGCTGTAACATCAGATTTAAATCCGAAAAACCTTCAAATAATGCATCAGCACCCTTACAAACCCCCCTCAAAAAAAGGAACCCTACCACAAAACCCTACAAGTACGAACCTATGGAGCGGAACGCTTCTGAGCTCCTACAACCTGCCATGAGAAACCACTCCTAAGCCACAGTATGGGTAGTTCTCGAAAGTGGGGTCCCTTTTAGGGTCCTTTTTATAAGGCTACCCTGCTGTATTGATGACCTACCGGAAAAGGGCCCTAATTCAGGGAACTACCTACATCCTAACCGGAGGTTTCCGAAACTAGGGGACCCTAATCAGGACCCCAAAATAATGCACCCTAAGATTTTACCCATAATAGTAGGACCCTAAACCCTAAACCCTAATCCCTAAACCCTATAAACCCTAAACCCTAATCCCTAATCCCTAAACCCTAAACCTCGAACCCTAAACCCCTAAACCCTAAACCCCTAAACCCTAAACCCTAGACCCCAAAACCCTAAACCCTTCAGTGCCAACCTTCCAACGCCAGGGGGCCGAGTCCAGGAAGACCCGGACCTTCCCCCCAGACCTCACTTTATGGTTTAGAGTTTAGGGTTTAGGATTTAGGGTTTAGAGTTTAGGGTTTAGGGTTTAGGTCTTCGGCATAAAAGCAGCGGCTTTTGTTTGGTATGCTTTAGTGTAGGGGCCTTCATAATTTGAATAGGGTTCTGGGTTCAGGGTTTAGGGTTTAGAGTTTAGGGTTCAAAAGTTGGGATGTAATGTAGGGGCCTTAAGAATTAGAATAAGGTTTTGGGGCATATATTATACTATAATTATTAAAAGGAGCCCTAAGAATAGTATTGGTATGTAGGCCCTCTAAGCCCTAAGCCCTAAAATTAGGGCTCCGGCGATTCAGGGGTTGAAGGGTTTGGAACTAATGCCTAGGGTTGAGGATTCAAAAGGTTTAGGGGTCTTTAGGGTTCAGTGTTTAGGGTCTAGGGGGTGTAGGTTTAGGGCTTAACATAGCCGCCCTTAGAACCGGAACAAACCAATATGCTTCTTAACCCCATGGGGCTATGCTATAAGACAATTAGATCATAACTCCCGGGCTTTGGTTAAACTTCACACACGGTTTAAGGTTTAGGGTCTTAGGGTTTTAGGGTTCAGGGTCTTAGGGTTTAGGGTTTTAGGGTTTAGGGCTTGGGGTTGTGTTTAGGGGGGCTCAGAGCTCAACCGTTCAAGCTCTGGGGGGTTAACTGGAGAGTTTGCAACTAGGACGTCAGAGCT
>CAJNDV010023592.1:10954-32282 GCA_905221635.1 Symbiodinium sp. CCMP2456
TATAACCTCAATTACTAAGTCCCATGACCCTCTAAGTAAACCCAAACCTTAAACCCAAAACCCTGTGATGCACCGCTACATGTACCTTGAGGGCGCCTAAGATCCCCCTAAAAGGCCCCAGGGTCCAAAATAGGGTATAGCTTAACTCCAAATCAGCTACCTTTTGAAGGACGTATACAAAGAAATCATCACAAGGAACCCACAAGAGTTTAGGTTCTTTTAGGGTCTAGAGTTTAGGGTTTAGGGTATGAGGGTGTAGGGGCCCATACTTAAAACCTTACTTGGAGGTTCATGGGTAGTTAAAAGCGGGGGTTATCAGTAGGGCAACTACACTCATAACCCATATTAGGGGACTTATAAAAATGCTACTTATAGCTACCCATGAACCTCCAAGTAGAACCTATCCAACACAAGCGCTTCAGGGCTGAAGGCTCAGGTTTTGTCTCGTCTCGGGTTTAGGGTTTAGGCTTTAGGGTTTGGGGTTTAGGGTTTAGGGTGTAAGGTTCGTAGGGTCCAGGATGCCAACATCAACGTCAGGCCTCGTGTAGTTGAAGGTGCACTCCTTCATTTAATGAAGGGGCATTAGGCTCTCTGAACTGGGAAGGTGCGTAAGAAATCCTGGATCATATTCTCTAGGGTCCTTAACAGAGCCAGAGGTTGTTCTGAACCCGTTCACAAACCTTCAAACACCATTTCCAATTGAAGAAAACCCTACAAAGCTTATGAAATCATTGCAGAACGAAAGCCCTCTGAACTGCGAGCTCTAAGATCCTAATTCCTAAAGCCTTATTCCTTATAGTAAACTCTGAAAACGCTAAACCCTACTATGCCCTAAATCCGAAAATCCCGAAATCCTAAAACTATTAACCCTAAACCCTGAACCTTCGACCCTAAAATTTCCTACACACGGAATTCCCTAAACCCTAATCATCCCTAAACCCTAAATTCCCAAACCCTAAATGCCCTAAACCCTTGCAAAACCCGACTTCAACCCTAAACCCTAAACCCTAAACCCTTGCAAAACCCGACTTCAACCCAGAGGCTGCTGGAGCATCTCGCTTTTCAGCCACCGGCAGAGCACGGCGGCGCCGGCCTTTGGGGTTTAGGGTTTGGGGTTTCGGGTTAGGGCTTAGGGTTGAAGGGTTTGGGGGTTAGGGTGTACTTTCAGGAGCATGGGACTTGGTAATTGGGGTTATAACTGGGGTAACTATACTTATATGTTACTTATAACACCAACTAAGGGACTTACAACCTTACTTACTAAGTCCCATGATCCTCCAAGTAGGGTTTAGGGTCTAGGGTTTAGGGCTCAGGGTTCAGGGTTTACCCTAAACCCTAAACCCTAAACCGAATTGCACAGTTTTGCTTTTGTCGGATGGAGGGTCTGGGGCTGGGAAGAGAACCGGTTGCTCAACTCTAGGGCTCAAGTTTAGGAGGTGAAGGGTTTAGGGTTTAGGGTTCAGGGTCTGTATTTTGTTTTGAACCCCTTTTTTCCGAGGGCTTCAGGGTTTAGGGTCCGGCTGCTCAACTCTAGGGCTCAAGTTTAGGAGGTGAAGGGTTTAGGGTTTAGGGCTCAGGGTCTGTATTTTGTTTTGAACCCCTTTTTTTCCGAGGGCTTCAGGGTTTAGGGTTTAAGATTTAGGGTTTCAGGAGTTTTGCTTTGTTAGAATTCGCAGTACGAAGTTTCAACGAACACTGAACGATGCCTGCTCCCTATAAGCCGGAAATCCTAGACTTGAGGACCTCAGTTATTCATTGATTGGCGAATATGCTTGTCAGTACCATTTTAGGGTTTAGGGTTTAGGGTTTAGGATTTTCAGCATGTAAGTTTGCAGAACCCTAAGGAGTAAGCAGTACATTCGTAAGCGGTGCATCCCAAATGCTCAATGTGCCAAGGCTTTCGGGCTCAAGGACAAGCCTGGGGAGCAACATGCGTAGTTTTCAAACTTAGGGTACCTTTTAGGGCCTTTTTTTTAGGGTTTAGGGTTTAGGGTTTAGGGTTTTGGGTTTAGGGTTTAGGGCCTTTTTTTTTTTTAATAAGAGTGCCATACTATATTGGGGGGCCCGAACAAAGGGGGACCGAATTTAGAGAGCTGCCCACATGGGCTTCGAGTTTAAGGCTTCCCCGAAGTGTCCACGAGTATCTATATATATATATACAAATATATATATATATATATATACATATATACTGTGTACTTGGGTCTCAATGGCATAATGGGCTTCCTAATGTGTTCTTTAGGGCCGGGAGAGAGATATATATATATATATATATGTTTATATTTGTACGTATGCACATACACACATATGTATTAGTGTATACATATATCATCATGGACCCTAAGAGTCATGACGCTTAGTAACCAAGGGTATAAGTAAGAGAACTGGAAATTACGTCCAGTGCCAAATAACCTACCTGCAACCTACCTCCAAACTGCCGTGATCCTCGATGTAATGGGGCTAAACTTTAAACCCTACTGCCCTGAATCCTAAACCCTATAAAGCCTTAGGGAACCTTGAGAAATTGGTGTGTCGGCTTCGGATCCGAACGAGCTCGAGTTCGAAGTACAGCCACGCCCGTTTCGCCAGGGAGACGAGGTCCTGGCCCTGAAACTGGCTGATTCTGCAGATGTCCCTCTCGTCGAAGAGCGGATTCTGCGGGAAGCTGAGCCGCTGCCATGCAGCATGAGAAGAGCTTCGAGACTTTTCGCAGAACGGGAAATGTCCGCTGCCAGGACGGTCTCCGCACGGGGAGGGCGTGCTCTTCCAGTGCAAATCTGTCTTGCCCTTTCTGGCCAGTTGCTCCCTGCGTGTCTTTCACCGAATCGCAGCCTCAAGCGTGGACCATTTCAGCCCAAGCAGCCAGAGCGAGCACAGTCGCCTAATATAGCCAGTGCCTTCTGCAGCCGGAACAACGAGCTCCTCAGCGCAAAACCCGTGCACAAATTTTGGAAAAAAACCTACGCCAAACTTGCCCTAAACCCTAGAAGCCCTAAACTCTAAACCCAAAGCTCAACCCTATCCCTAAACCCAAACCCTGACCCCAAACCTCTCAACCCTAAACCCGAACCCTAAACCCCAAGACCGTGACCCCGCACCCCGCAAGCTCATCTCGAATGCCCAAGAGGTGCAGCTGGCGACCCTTCAAGGCCACCAAGGAAACACCAATCCCAATACAGAACGGTTTAGGGTCTAGGGTTTGGGGTTTAGGGTTTAGGGTTTAGGGTCTAGGGTTTAGGGTTTAGGGTTTCAGAGACTAGAGAAACCTCAAAGTACACCCTCTTAAACCCTAGACTTGCTCCCAGCAACAGCATGGCCTTGTGGTGGCAGAGGAAGAAGTTGTAGTTTTTGCCTCGCAGATTGGGCGGCATAACCACCCGCACCTGTGCCCTCAGCTAAGACACAGCGCTAAACTAGCGCCCAAGCGGCCGGGATGGAATCGCTTCCATAGCGCCCGCAATGCCAGAGCCTGCCAACGCAGGCTTCAATGACGGGTTAGGGTTTACAGGGCTTACATGTGGGGTTTAGGGATTAGGGTTTAAGGTTTCGGATTGAAACTTTTAGTAGGGTGCTCCGAAATCTGAAACACTAAATACTAAACGTCCAAAAACTCTGCGGGAGAACCTTCCCCCTAGGGTCCGCGTGTACAGGTATATACTTTGGCTGTGAAGCCCTTTACACAGTTTAGGGCCGGGGCATGTAATATACGGAACTTGCTAAGAAGATGTAAATACTACAGCTACTTCGGACTATGAGGGCAAAATATTTCTGCTTACTCAGGTCCCCATATCGCATGAAGCCGCTTTGGTTGGTCCCTTTAAGATGATATTTTTGCAACCTGGTGCGGAAAGCACTCGGATCCGGCGGGCATCCCCTGAACCGGAACCCTAAACCCTGACCCTAAACCCACACGCCCCTCAACCCGAGACTTAAAGCTCACACAACCAAACCCCACCCCGAAACCCGAGACCCAATCCAGAAATCCTTCCAAACCCACCCCTAAAAGAAAGCTCTGTAGAAAAACTGCTAAAACACAAGAATCTCCTCGGCAGTTATAGGGCTTAGGGGTTCTGGGGTTTAGGGTTTAGAACAGTAGAGATGCCTATGCAAACCAAAACAGCCCCTTTGAAATAGGAGCCTCTAACAACAAGCACAGGGCTTTGGGAAGATCATACAATAACCATAAAAAAAGTTTCAGCAGCTAGATGATCAGGAATCTATACGAACGACCTCAGCAATCAACAAAAAAACAACCACAACCACACCCTAAACCCTAAACCCTAAACCCTAAACCCTAAACCCTGAACCCTAAACCCTGAACATCAACAAACAACAAACGAAAAGGGATCCTGGAGGCCGAAGGAGATCAGCCCGATCAGTGCCATGAGCATGCCACTGAGGAAGGTCCTGGACTCTTTGGTGCTGTGTTGGCGTTTAGGGTTTAGGGTTTAGGGTTTAGGGGTTTAGGGGTTTAGGGTTTAGGGTTCAGGGTTCAGGGTTTAGGGTTTAGGGTTTAGGGGCTCTTTGGTGCTGTGTTAGGGTTGTGTTTTGCTGCGGTGTCAGCGTTAGGTTGTGGGATTCATGTGCATGCGGTTTTAAGACGTTGTTTTGCCTGTGATATTGCGCCTTTTTGGTCTTTGCGGGCTTTGGGGGAGGGTTGGCTTCAAAGCAGGCATTCGGGTTGGTGGTTTGGGGGTTTGCGGTCCAGGGGTTAGAAGATTTAGGTTAGATGAGGGTTCACGAAGAACGACACCGGGACCGTTCGCCCCAAGCCTGTGCCACGAACACTCTGGTTCTGAGTCATCAGGCAGAGGCACAGTTTGGTCTGCAGGAGGGAGTTTAATACTGAAGGTTCTGCCTATGTTCAGTATCCTCCATGAGCTTTCGGAAACTTTCTAGCTCATCATAAAACACATGGGCCCTGTACACATCTATGCGCCTTCACGGTTTTACGGCTTGGGGCTGAAGCACCGTCCTAAGCACAAAGAACATGTACAAAGTCATAAACCCAAGGCACCGTGTGTCACTGCCGCTGGCATCCACAAAGAAGGACGAGATGATAAGGAAGAAGGTGAGGCCCGTGTTCAGAAACAAGTCCTTATCGTCTTGCAAAGCAGAGGATTTCGGGCTTAGGGTTGGATCCTGATCCTTAGGGTTTAGGGTTTGTCCAGGGTCAGGGTTGGAGATGGCTAAGACAATGGAGGGGCAGCTAGAGGACTTATCCTAAAGAAGGTTGGGCATCTAAGTGGTCTGAAGCCATCTTCGGAAGAGCTGCAGCACTGTTCGCCAAATCCGTCGCCCAAGGGAACACGCGGGTGGCGGTCACAAGGTAGACAACCTTCGACATATATATATATATATAACAACAACTACAACTTTCAGTACTCATATGCAAATACCTGTGTATCTATATATGTGCAAAAAAAGATAGGCACACACACACACACACGAACGAAGACGAATAGACAGCATCCTGAATGCTGCAGTCACGGTGCCGTCATGAGAGAGAGCAAAACCTTGGCTGACTTCTGACCCGCTCCTAAAAGTTAAACTTTTAGCCTGCTCATTATAGTTCATATAGCAACCCAAAAAGTTAAAGTCCTAAGAGCCAACCAGAAGAACGCCAAGAAACAATCTGCACGGCAGCCAAGTTGGCGAAGAGGATCGGGACCAGGGCGACCATCAACTTCTGGAAGATGAAGTAGGGACCTGGGTCAAGGGTTTTGGGTTAAGTCACCTGGGATTTAGTGTTTAGGGTTTTAGGGTTTTGGTTTTTTTGGGTTTTTTGTTCAGAATTGTGGGGTGGCTTTGTCATGTGTTTCTTTTTTGGGGGAGGGGGGGGGGGGCTTGCCTGTTTACCTGATCCTTTAGGCTGGTCTTGACTGGGTTTCATAAAGGAGCTAGAGGGATTTGAAACTAAGATTTTCCTGTAGCCCCAAACCCTACAAAATTCTGGGCCTAACCCCTTAGTTATTATTAGGGTATAACCAGTAAACCCATTAGTTATTTTTAGGCAATAAAGCCCCTTAGCTATCATTAGGGTATAACCGGAAAGCACCCTAACCCCCAAACCCTAAACCCCTAAACCCCTAAACCGTAGTAAAGCAGTAGGTTTTTGGATGACCAGCTTGGGGTTAAATTTTTTGGGGGCAAGGATTGCCCATAAAGCCTCCTTGCCAGCGATAAACCGACTACCCTAAGATAGGAACCTGACTAAGAAACCCTGGGCCTTTATTAGGGTTCTTAAGATGAACCCTAATATATTGGGGGTATAAGGCCAGGGTTTCTTAATCAGGTTCCTACATTAGGGGTTCATGTGCCTATGTACCGTAATAGCCTGTTCGACGATTGGGATGATACTCATCTTTCACAGGGGTATGTTTCAGGGGTATGTCTCGGGAGTTTTAGGCGAGATCGCATACGCAGTGTTTTGGCGTTTTGAGGTGTATGTTTCGGGAGTTTTAGGCGGGATCGCGTACCCATTGTTTGGACCCTGGCGTTTTCAGGGGTATGTTTCGGGAGTTTTAGGCGGGATCGCGTACCCAGTGTTTCGGCCCTGGCATTTTCGGGGGTATGTTTCGGGAGTTCTAGGCGGGATCGCGTACCCAGTGTTTTGGGATTTTCAGGCGTATGTTTCGGCAGTTTTAGGCGGGATCGCGTGCCCAGTGTTTGGGCTTTTGTTTACCGGGTCCTCGACCAACACTTTCTGCATTATGTGGTCCAGGGGGGGATCCGGAATCAGAAGCAACATTAAACACCACAATCAACAACAAATGACTATGGTAAACTACCCACTTTGCATCCGATGACCGGCCACTATCTAGCACGCAAACAGTATTTGCAATAGACTTAATTGACATTCAGCTTCTGCAACATTTAATAACCAGCTGTGTATTGAACGAACACCTACTGAATTATTTCATGAGTTTCAGCAATCTCTGAAATTTATGCTCAATCAAAAAAAGCAAATACAATCTGAGCAGATAGTAGCTAACTTTCAACTCAGTCGGCTAGCTGTTGACTAACGTGCCATTCATGAGGAAATAATAATAGAATGCGCCTACAGGATTCATGAATTACAACGACACAGCATGTTAACTACATGAACCAAATACGATAACCACAACTGAATATAAACGAGGCACCCAAAACACAGGAAACACATACAGTATTCGAAACAGTAGTACTGCAATACTAACTAACTTGACTTAAGCAGTAACCCAATGCTGGCGAAGTTCCGCTTACGTATCATGAGAGATTGCTGAGATGCTCGATATCTGACAATTACTCATAGTATCCTACTTGTGGGGGTTTGGGTTTAGGGTTTAGGGTTTTGGGTTTAGGGGTTCAGGAGAGCTATCTACTAAACATTGCCTTCGGCGAGTTATAGTGAGCCACTGCATGAGCCTGGTATTCACCTGAAGACGCTACAGTTTTCGGGTTCCGGTTGATGTTCTCCTAACATGTTTAGGTCTACATAACGTGGGTGGGTTCTTCGGGGTTGAGGTAGAGCTTGGTAGATTCCGGAGGAAGGCTGCAATACCCTAAACCCTTATCCCCGGGGTTCTCGAGCGCCGAACCCAGAAAGTCTTACTCAAACCACAAACCCCAAACTCCAATACCTCCCTAAAGCCCTAAAGCCCTGAACCCAAAAACCTCAAACCCGAAAATCCTAAAGCCTAAACAGAAATCCCAAAAACACTAAACCCTAATTGCCCAAATTCCTAAACACCGCAAAGCGCCCAACATCTCACCTGGCAGCAAAACCTCAAAGCACCCACACGCAATGGAGATGCCTTTTTCCGCAGAATGGGAGAACTCCATGGGCAGGGATCGCTTCGAGGCATCCCTCCCGCCTTTATACCGACCGAAAAGTAGCTTGCCCAAGGTTCTCGGAAGGTCCTAGTAGTGTTTAGGGATGAGGGATGAGGGTTTAGAGTTGAGGGCATGGTGGTTGGGGGCGGCTGACCCCAAACTTCACTTTTGACAGCTTGAAACACGAGACCCGGGGCAACAATTCGTAGACCGGCAGTTACTGCCGGGCTTTGTCCGGCTGCAAAGCAGCAAGCCAATCACTTGATCAGTGGGTTGGCGAAGAGAAGCACCAGGGCAATGACCAAGCCGTAGATGGTCAAGGACTCCTGGCACTTTGAAAGAAAGAACAGCAAACATCCGGCCGGCTTTCAATTGCATCCCCTAAACCCTAAACTCTAAAGACCACTACCTAGACCCCAGACTCAGCAACTAAGAAGACTGAAAAGATGCCTTCTTGCTGCGAAGTTGCCATGAAGGCCAGGGACAGCAGCAGCACACCACGCAAGTCATCGGCCACCTTCAGGAAGTGAGGGCAGCAGGCTGTGGCCGACATCAAACCCGTGATCGCAGAAGGGGTCTTAGGTTTAGGGTTTAGGGTTTAGGGTCTTAGGGCTTTGGGTTTAGGGGTTTAGCGTCTATAAGGTCTATGGAGCAGTGCAAAGGACAGGAACTTTCGCAAAGGTTCTATCGGGCATATCGGGTTTTATATGGTCTGAGGACGGTGTCAGGACCAGAGGCAAGACATCTATCTAAATCCCTCGCAGCTTTTTCAGGGAAAAGACAAAACAAACCCCCAGAATCTGTATCATGCCTCGTATTTCCTGTTATCTCCTTGTATACACAACCCAAAACCCTAAATCCTCCACCCGCTGCCTGAACTTAACAAAAACTGGAAGAAGGCTTTGAGGCATATTCTTCGATTCAGCAAACCGAAAAGGTGCATGGAGTCTGTTCTTCGTTGCTGAGTTCAGAAGCCACCCCCACCCCAAGTGTACACTTTCAGTTTATAGTGGGTAATATTATCCCAAAGTGAAAAGTGTATCCACTCAGCTACTCATCATAGGGTCGAGGATTCGGGTACAGCTACAGGAAAATCTAGCGGTGGCTGGGCTGGGGTTCGAGATCGAGGCGTTAAGCCATAAGTAGGGTTTAAGGTTTGGGATTTGGGGTTTAGGGATTAGGGTTTGGGTTTCAGGGTTCAGGGTTTGGGCTTTAGGGTTTAGGGTTTGGTTAGTGTTTAGGGGGCTTACCCTGAGGCTCCTGTACCCTTGCAGCGGTATGCCAAATCCTAGCCGCAACCGATGCCCTCCCCCAGAAAGCCCCAGACTCCCTTAGAGCTTTTAGGCAGGGGTTGAAAGCCTTAAGGTTGGATACTGCCCCCACTAACAGTTGAATTATATATATATATATATCATTTAATACAAACGTATAAGGTAGTAGTAACCCCAATATAGATGTTACTGTATGGGGTATGGGGGGGGGCAGTACCCAAGGTTTAAGGGTTAAGTGTTTGAGCTTCAAACTCTCACTGCTGGATCCCTAAACTTCACATAACCTGGTTGCTGTGAGGGTCCGAAGAACCCAATAATAGGGTACTCCGCCTTCGGATAGTAGTTTTGTAGAACATCTTGTACCTACACAGACCCTTAAGGCTTTTCCAATTTGTTCAGAACCCTGTATTAAATGCCCTGACACACCTTAATCGCCTGATATGTGAAGCGCTACTTCAAGGTTCATGGGCAGTGATACGACATTGTACTTTCATAACTCGAGCTTTGAGCACCCTAAACCCTAACCCCTAAACCCGAAACCCTAAACCCTAAACCCTAGACATGTGTAGCTCTCTGCTTGCTTCTAAGTAGATATGACACCTCAGAGCCTCAACCGCAAACCCAAAGGCCCAGACATATTCCCAGCGATCCCAACCACATACTTGGAGAATCATGGGACTTAGTCAAGAAGGTTATGAGTCCTTTAATTAGGGTTATAAGTATAGTTACCTTAGTTATAACCGTACTTACTTACTGAGTCCCATGAACCTTTAAGTAATGGCCAGATGATAAGCCGTAAATATAGGGCCTGAAAAATCAGGTATCCTGTAGTATGATCGTTTACGGCTTAGGTTTTCAAAACAGGTAAAAGTATAGCAAAATACTTCTCAACACCATGCTCTAAATTCGCAGGCCGACAGACTAAACTCGACAAAACCACTGTAAACACCTGCAAAATCCAACAAACCACGATAAAATAAAAAACAAAAACAAAAAACAAAAAAAAACAAGTATGTTCTAAGCTCCGGCTGGCAACCCCAAACCCTAAACCCTAAAGTATTCCGCCTAAAGCCGGACCTTACAGCCTAAACTCCAGCCTTCTATACTGGCCCCTCTATAGAACCCGTACAGGAACCCTTAAAGGGGTTTAGGGTCTAAGGGTTCCTTCCCAGCCCGCCTCTGGCTGGCGGGAGATGCCGTCAATGCAGCGTCCGGATGCAATGCCCTGACCAACTCCCGAACCGATCGCCTGAGATGGTGCGTTCAGAGGTTTAGGGCTTTTGAGCGCTTAGTGCGTTTTAGCCGTTTTGGTTTTCTCGGGGCTGCGAGGTTTGTTGAGTTTGTCTCATATAGTACATCTGTTGGCCTTGACGTAGTCCCTATGCAGGTACTTTAAGGTTTGGCCTGCGGGGGAGTAGCTTGCGATCCCATCGCTTTAGGGTACTATAGGGGCCTTAATAATTAGAATAGGGTTTTGGGTTTTGCGGTATATTATACTATAGCCAGAATAAGCAACCCCCTAAATAGTATTGGTAAGTATTTAGGCCCCTACAGTACGGCCCTTCAGATGCCTAGGATATTGGATCTCCCGCTAGGGTTTGCCCATGGCGCTTCATAACCAGACCCCTTACCGACGACTGCTTATCAGGACGGCACCCAGCAGGGCAGGAAGAAAAAGCCCATACCCTGAACCCTAAACCCCTAAACCCTAAACCCTAAACCCTAAACCCTAAACCTTCTCCTGAGGGCTCGGTGAGAAGCACTTGGTGTATCATACATGTATAAGCCCTACAGGTTCCCATAAGGGTTTAGGGTTTAGGGTTTAGGGTTTCGGGTTTAGGGTTGAGGAGCCCTGTCTTTCTTGGTGCTCTTTCCGGGTAAACTGAGAGGTATCCTGTATCTCGGACATCGTAATCGAGGTTTCATGTGGGTCTAGCGGGTCCAATACTACAGGAAGCCCTAGAAACCCAAACCCCTAAACCCTAAACCCTAAAACCCTGAATCCTCAACTTCAACCCCCCAACCCCAAACCCAAATCCTAAACCCTAAACCCCGAACCCTAAACCCTAAACACTAAACCCTAAACCCAATCCTCCAACCACAAGCATGAACCCTACAACTGCAGCTGCATCGCCCCCTACCTAAAAAGCAAAACGAGCAGGACTCCTGCACACGAATCCCCTAAAACGCAGTAAGGGCTCCCTTAACTTAGGGGTTTAGGGTTTGGGGTTTGAGGTTCAAGGGCAGAAAGTTAATACCCCTAGACCCTAAGCCATTTTTCGAAGGCCCAGCGACGGCCAAGCCGATGGCAAATCCAGCACCGATGGCGGAGAGCGCAGGAATCCACACCGCTCCCTCATCCGCGAATGCGGCCTTGACTGGCCATTAAGGGTTTAGAGTTTAGGGGTTTAGGGTTTAGGATTTAAGGGGATGTATAAGTGTTGCTTTAGAGGGATCTGTACAAGCTCCTTTTCGGAAATCGATAGCGGCGAAGCGGGTTCCTGTATAACTAAGAGATATTCAAAGGATTCTTTCTTTCTAACTAACGGGATCTACCTTCGGGACGACATGAACCCCAAAAGGGTTTCATGGCCATATACCACATAAGGATGCATAGTACAAATGTGTAGGACCGGTACCTTAAGGGGCCAGTTGGTCCTTACTTGCGGACCATAAGACTTAGCAAGTAGGGTTATAAGCCCCTTAAGTGGGGTTATACGTAAATATGAGTATAATTACCTTAATTATAACCCTAATTACTAAGTCCCATGATCTCCTAAGGTCCCTTTGAGTAAGGTAGATCGCGGGGTTTGTGTAAAGGGACCGAAAAAATGCTCAATTTCCAGGTGGAGGGCTTCCAGGCTTTGAGCTTCGGGCTTAGGCTTTAGGGCTTAGGGCAGTTTAGGGTTTAGGTTTATAGGCCTTAGAGCAGTTTGGGGTTTAAGGTTACAGTACCCAAAGTCTCAATGTCCCGGGATTAGGCTTTAGGGTTCAGGGTTTAGGGTTCTTTCGGCGAACACCCCAGCCTGCTTACTTCGGCCTCTGCAGGGTAGTGCTTAGCTTTACGGGGTTTAGGGTTTAGGGTTTAGGGTTTAGGGTTTAGGGTTTAGGGTTTAGGGATTTTCATGTCTGTTTCGGGTTTAATGGGTATGTGGATCGTGGGCATCAGGAAAAATCACTAGTTTTGGACCGTGCAGCTCGTGCTAATTAGCACTAGACCCATCAAGCCCTGGCCCTACGGCTCAAAATAGCCCCAAAGCTTTGCAAAGGGCTTATCAAGGTTTAGTTTGAAGCTGAAGATACGGTCTCAAGCTTTTAGCTAGGATTTAGGATAGTTTAGGGACTCGGACTGAATTAGCATCTGCGGTTTCAGATTTGGGGAGTCGGCTTGGCTTCGGGGTTATAGTTCATGTTCTACCTTGGCACCCCGACTACTCTCTTTGTAAAGCATACCTTATGGCCCTTAAAATAAAGTACGGTCCTACACCCTTGTACTATGAATCCTTACATGGTATATGAACATTGAACCCTTTTGGGGTTAATTTCGTCCCTAGCCCTAAGGGTCCAAAGGACCAATAATACGGTACCTTGGTTGCGGCTAGTGGTTTTCTAGGCTAACGTTTGGGAGAGTATATGATGCTAAGTTACTTAGACCCTTAGGGTAAGGTACACACACGCCACTAAGCAATACGTGAAACACACTCTCAAGGAGAATCAACAAGTTGAACCCTGCTTCATAGGCTGGCTTCCCTGTGGCATCTGCTGGTGGAGCAAGCAGACACACGTAAACCCTGAACTAAACCCTTACCGCCAAAACTCTAAAGCCGAAACCGTGAACCGGCCCTAGACACGAACCCCAAACTCTAAACACCTAAGCCCGAAGGTCCTGCGGCGCAAGCAGGGCGGCGCTCACCGCGACGGTCGTTCCTGACACCTTCGGCGTCGATGTGACGGGACGCGCAGCTGGCACGAAGGCACCTGGAAGGATCCCATATAATCTACTACACCTAATAAAATATGCTACCCTAAACCCCCAGGTACCTACTATATAGGGTACTAGAGCCCCTAAGGCCCTATATAGTAGGTACCTGGAGGGTTAGGGCTATATGAGATACTATCATACGCTTTCGAGCTTCAGGTTCACTAGAGTTTCGGACCTTAGGGACCAAGGCGCTGAAGAGAGCACCCGAGCACAGCAGCACTGCGGCGGTCAACATCATGGAGCGGGCCATGTTTCGTTCCTGAGTCTTACCTGGCGAAGGTGCTATGGCGATGCAGGAAATTGCCCCAGCTCGAGCTGAGAAAGGCGGGAAAGCAAGTCACTCTTCTCTACACCTATAGGATGTATGTACGTATGTATGTATGTATGTATGTATGTATGTATGTATTCTTGTGAAAGCAGAACACCATGTTGGGCCTGTAATTCAGGTCATGTGTATGCATGTGTGCATGCATGCGAACAAAGACAGGAATGCACGCACTTACGTGTGGGGGGAGTTGGCATGATCTGCATAAACACTCGATCGATATCTCCATCGATCTCTCTATCTATCTACCTGTCTTTCTATCTATCAGTATATATGTATACACATACGCATATGTGTATATATGGTCTATATATATATATATGCTCACACATGACACACACATATATATATATATATGCACATGTATATATATATATATATACATACATAAATATAAATGGAAACACAAATATACATATATATATATATCTCTCTCTCTCTCTCTCGCCATGTCACATCTTGTGCGCATGAGACGAATCTATAGAGACCTTCACGCCCAGCTACCTTTCGAGCAGCAGCTGTCTTTAGGTCCTGTATACGCCCAAGTACTGTTTGGTTCAGCTTTCATTTAGGGTTTAGGGTTTAGGGCTATTCATGACTCAGAATGAGTGACAGGCTTCTTAGGCTGGCATCTAAGGTTGAAGTCTTAGGGAACCCTCAACCCTAAACTCCGTAGCAAACACCGAGTTAGGGGTCTGGCGCTTGGGACGCAGATCGTTGTGTGTTGTTGGCTGCTAGGATCAAGTCGAATGGTTCGAAGTATGGAAATGAGATTTCCGGTTCAAATCCAGACCCAGCAAACTAGACCCCTCTAAACCCCGAGCCCTTGACTCTACACCCTGGCATATCAGCCGTGTGGCCCCAATAGTAGGCGTGGTTGCCGAAGCGCTGGAAGAGGAACCGGTACCTGTCTCAAACAGAAGCCTAGAAAACTAAACCCTAAACCCTAAACCCTATAGAACTATAAACCCTAAGCCCTAGGTAATAATGTTTGGTTTGGGCGGGGGCTTACATGGTAAATGTGTTGTAGGAACCCTGAGGGCCACATCTACTACCCTAAGGGTCCATGTACCCAAATTGTATATACCTTGGCCTTTACAACGTAGTCCCTATATAGATACTTTGGGGTTAAAGTATATACTATTTGGGTACATGGACCCTTAGGGCTATGATATTCAACACATTACGGAGCCTATGCGATACACACGCGATTGCTGATTATGCTCTGGCCCGACATTTAGCTTTGGATCCCCTAAACCCTAAATCCTAAACCTTGAGACTCTAAAGCTCTAAACCCTAAAACCCTAAAGACCCTAAAGACCCTAGAACCCTAAAGACCCTGAAACCCTAAACCGTAGGCCCTACACCCTAAACCCTAGAAGCCCGAAGCCCTATATAGAACCCTAAACGCTAGCTGGGCTTTGAAGTAACTAGGGAGGAAAACAGTATAGACTTTTATTTTATAAAGGTTCCTTTAAAGAACAGGTCCCAAAAAAGTATTACAGTATGGTACTCGAAAGCCCAGCTAGAACCCTAAACCCTAAACCCGAAACCCTAGAGCCCTAAACCACTTCAGGTGTGGGAGTTTCCGAAAATAGGGGACCCTAATATAGTACACTAAATAGTAGGATCCTTATTATAAGGACCCCCAAAAGAGGACCCCCCCCCAATTTTCGGAAACTCCCGTGTGGCTTAATGTTAAAACTCTGCGCCTGGAGGTCTGGGGACCAAGGTCCTCACTTGCGGGCTATATGGTTTTATTTTTCAGGGTTTAGGGCTTAGGGTTTAGGGTTTACGGCTTAGGGCATAGGGTTTAGGGTTTAGGGTTTACGGCTTAGGGCTCAGGGCTTAGGGTTTAAGATTTAGGGCTCACGGCTTAGGGCTTAGGGCTTAGGGTTCAGGGTTTAGGGTTCAGGGCTTAGGGCTTAGGGTTTAGGGTTCAGGGTTTAGGGCTTGGGGTTTAGGGCAGTGTAGGGCTTAGGGTTTAGGGAGGTTTAGGGTTTAGGGTTCAGGGCTTAGTGCTGTAGTCTAGCTGAGTTTCAAACAAACCCTGAAGCCTTTGTGGCGGAGCCTCAGCTTCGAGCAAAGGCTCTATCTGCCAAGGATTCATGAGAACTCTTGGGTCTCATGGCAAAATGTAGGGGCCTTACTTGGAGGTTCATGGGTAGTAATAAGTAGGGTTATACGTCCCCTACTATGGATTAGAACTATAGTTACCGTACTTATAACCCCACTTATAACTACCCATGAACCTCCAAATAATCGACAGAATAGGGCTTTGCGGTCTTTCTGTATAACCTACTACAATCAGCAGTAGTACCAACTATTAAGGCTTCTGCATTGTGTAAACACTCCAAATCGAGCTGTGTCGAGCCTTAGGGTAAGATACTTAAAGGATCATGGGACTTAGTAAGTAGGGTAATAATTAAGGTAACTGTACTTATATGTACTGATAACCCCGATTAAGGGACTTACAACCTTACTTACTAAGTCCCATGATCCTCCAAGCATGTCGAAGTATTCCAATGGACGGCCCGGCTTTGCTTCGCTCTTAAAATATGCTGCGCAGGGTCCGCGACAGCGAACCGGGGAAGGGTTAAGGTTTAGCGGCGAAGAAGGGCTGCTTCTCTTTCTCTCTATCGTTCTCTATGTTTGTATATATATATACACACACAACAGCCAAACATACGGGGGAACCAAGTTCAGGCGTCTGCGGCAGTACCCTAAACCCTAAACCCTATAAACCCTATAAACTCTATAAACCCTATAAACCCTAAAACCCTATAAACCCTATAAGCCCTAAACCCTATAAGCCCTAAGCCCTAAAAACCCCAAACCCTATAAACCCTATAAACCCTAAACCGAATCTTTGAAAGGTCTTCGATACTGTAGAGCGAGGAAAGGCCTGGACTTATCCCTGCATGAAGCTCCCGATTTCTGAGGTTAACAACTTGTAGAGTTTAGGGTTTAGGGTCTAGGGATTAGGGTTTAGGGTTTATAGGGTTTAGGGTTTAGGGTTTAGGGTTTAGGGTCTAGGGCTTAGGGTTTAAGGTTTAGGCCTTCTACTGCTGATGGAAAGACTGACTCCGGCCGTAATAATATATGGGCCTTGATTTTTATTGGAATAAGGTTTGGGGCTGGATTATACTATACTTAATAACAGGAGCCCCCCAAAATCGTATTGGTAATTATCTGCGCCCCTATATCACAGATACCCTGATCCCTGAAGCCTACCCCAATTCGCCAGTCCAGGGTGGCAGGACTGTAGGGTTCTGCTGTGGGCGGAGAACCTCTCAACCCCTGGTGTAAAGGAGACGGGAGTCTGGCCACGAATTAGGTTTTAGGGGTTTAGGGTTTATGGTTTAGGGATAGAGTAGGAGCTGGCGCATTTGCCATCTAAGCGCCCTAAGCCCGAAAAGTCAAATCCTAAAAACAACCGAGGCAGTTATCCCTAAGCCCGGCCCTTAATAACATAGGGGCCTTACTAAATTAGAATAGGGTTTTGGGGTAGATCATTCAATAACTATAGAAAAGAGCCCCAAAGAATAGTACCGGTAAGTATTTAGGTCCCTATAACATCATATCCCTTGGCCGTCAGATAGGATTTGTTTCTTAAAAGGTCCCTGAGCTGTGGTTAGCTTAGCAGACGCAAGCAATGAAACGAACTGGCTGTTTTCAGACTGCCTGCTTCAGACTTCTAACCTCTAAACCCTAAGCCCTACATCGTCTGTATTAGCTTCTGCCAGGGTGCTGCGTAAGCAGCTTCAAGCCACGACCGCTGTTCACCAGAGCAGGGTATCGCCAAACGATCTGAGCACGGTTTAGGCGTTAGGGTTTAGGATTTGGGGTTTTGGGTTTAAGGGAGTTTCGGCTTTAGTGTTTAATGGGGGCTCAGGGTTTCCGGGTTTGGCGTCTAGGGCTTGGTAGCATGGGGTTTCACTTGCTTGGAGGCCTACGCATAACTAGCATAGAAGGACTCAACAACTTCTGCACGATTCTGCGAGTGTTGTGGGTTCTGGAAGCGTCTAGGGTCTCGAGTGCCGGAGTGCGAAACAACGGTAGACACGTCCATAAACCCTAAACCCTCAACCGTAAACCGTCAAAACCAGCCTGATCGATCACAATCTACATGAAACAATAAGGGAACTAAGCCCTAAACCGTAAACCTTATCGATGCCTAGATTCAGTATCCAGGCACATTTGGGGGCGAACCGCGCGTGGGGCTGTGTTCGGGCCTATTGTTCAGGGCCAGGGCTGGGATTTATTTAAGGGCTTAGGGCTTTAGGGTTTGGGATTTAGGGCTGAGGGCTTAGGGTTAGGGCTTGAGGCCTCGGGTTTAGGGTTTAGGGTGTAGGGCTTAGGGTTTAGGGTTTAGGGCTTAGGGCTTAGGGTTTAGGGTTCAGGGCTTCGGGCTTCAGGGCTAGCTAGCGTCCTTCCATTGCGTAGACGACTTTTCACATCATTAGCAAAGCCACTTGCAGCCCCCGCGGCGATCCTTGCAGAACCCTAGCAGCCTCTGTTGAAAGGGGCTAAGAGAACCCATCAGGTTTCGGATTAAAAGACTATAAACCCTGGACCCTAAAGAACCTAATGTTTTAGGGTTTCTTGTTATGATTTCGTTATATAAGCACGTATACAAATGTAGGTTATTTGGGGTTAAACCCTAAACCCTGAAACCCCACCTCAGCCAAAACCCTCACCCGCAAGACCTTCAACGAAAAGGCTCCCAAGCCCACCCTAAACCCTAAACCCTGGACCCTGAACCGTGCAGCTCAACCTTGACCCCACAATCCGAAGACAGAAAACACGTAAGCGCTAAGCCCGAACCCCGAACCCGGCAAACCCTAAGCCCCATGCCCTAATACTAAACTCTAAAGAAAGAGCGGCTTAAATTCGCCCTAAGCCCTATACACCCCAAAGTCCTTAGCCCTTACTAAACCTGCAAACCCTGAACTCCTATAGATTCCTCCATCTCTAAACCCTAAACCCTAAACCTTGAGAGAAGCCCTGCTTGGAGGATCATGGGACTTAGTGAGTAGGTTGTAAGTCCCTTAATTGGGGTTATAAGTAAATATAAGTATGGTTCGCTGAATTATAACCATTACTTACTAAGTCCCATGATCCTCCAAGTACAGTCCCTGGACCCGAGACACTAAAGGCTAGATCCTCAACCCTAAACCCCAAATCCTGACCCCAAACCCTCTGTAAACCCTGATGACCCTCATTACCTTAAACCCTCAGTGCCCCAAACGCTTTAAACCCCCAAAGTCGTGTGTAAGTTTTAATTTGATAAACCGCAAACCTATGTAACCCCTGACCCTTGAAACCCTTAAAGCCCTAAAAAACGCCCTAAATGCGCCCTGGCCCCGAAACACAACCTAAACCCTAAACCCTGAACCCTAAACCCTGGCCCTAAACCATCAGCCCTGAACCCTGGCCCTAAACCCTAAACCCTGAACCCTTAACCCAAAACCCCAAGCCCTTAAACCCTAAAGCCGAAACTGAGCCCTCAACCTAGACCCCCCAACTACCCTCTAATGTACCCCAAATACCCACGATCAAGGACCATAAGGGCTCTATGAAAGGGCAGTTGGAGGGTCCTACCCTAAACCCTAAACCCTAAACCCTAAATGATAAACCCTAAACCCTAAACCCTAAATCCTGGAAAAAGCCGGCCTGAAGGATGTAGGCTAAGAAGCCTGTCTAAGGCGCTTCGGGATCTCGTGGGGCCCATGGGGTTTAGGGGTTTAGGGTTTGGGGCTTAGGGTTTATTAATAGAGTTTAGGGCTTATAGGGTTTAGGGGCTAGGGTTTAGGGGCTTAGGGGTTTAGGGGTTTAGGGTTTAGGGTTTAGGGTTTAGGGCCAATCGAGCCAACGCTAACTTCTCTGACATGTTCGGTCTAAGTGAAGCTGGGCCAGCACCCTCGGGTTTTTGGCGAGCCGTCAATACTGATTTTGATATAGGAACGTAAACCCTAAACCCTAAACCCTAAACCCGCAACCGATCTAGATTGAAGTAGATGAGCCTTGGGTCATGTTACGAGGCACCCTTTCGTCTATCTACTGCAACTGCTTTTACGGTATTCTACATGAGCCGTCTGTAACATTAGGCCACTGAGTGCTCAGATCTGAGTGCTGAAGCGCCAAGGAGCTGAAAGGAAAGACACTATTCTATTACTGAAAAGCCGCAAAATCCCTATTATCATACTATCCAAACTATTCTATTACTGAAAAGCCGCAAAATCCCTATTATACCCAATCCTGAACCCTCATCCCCTAAACCCTAAACCCGAATCCCCTCAAGCCCTAAGCCCTAAGCCCTAAAACCAAACCCTAAACCCTTATCCCCCAAACCCGGAGCTCCAAGACTCATACACTCCGCGGAGCCCTCAAACCTACATAGGGTTTAGGGTTTAGGGTTTAGGGTTTAGGGCCCCCCCCCTCCCCGAAAAGCGAAGTCTAAGTCTGAAGCCCTACACCCTAAACCCTGAAACCTAAGTCTGAAACCCTAAACCCTGAAACCCTAAAAAACTAAAACCCCTAAACCCTAAGCCGGAAAGGTGTAAAAGGGCTTCGGGTTCATTTAGGTTTTAAAGGGGCTGGCAGCCTTCGGCGTTAAAAGGGCTTAGGGTTTAGGGTCTAAGGCTTCGGGTTTGAAAGGGCATGGGGTTTAGGGTCTAGGGCTCAGGGTTTAAGGGCTGAGGGTTGAAGGGTTTAGGGTTGAGGGTCTAGGGCTTTAGCGATTGGGGCTCAGGGCTCAAAAGTAATGAAGGAATATCAATGCACCTGCTGCTCTCAGACTTTCCCTGTGGTGCTGTTCCACAAACTGTAAGCCAAACAAAGTTTTGTCAAACTGATGGTTTAGGGGTTTAGGGTAATTTATCGTGGCAACTTGCACGACCAAGCGACGAAGCGTTGTCGCTCGGCCACTCTTCCATGCCGCGGAGCAAAGCCGTCTCGTGCGAGGCGTCTTGCAACCTTCTTGCTGGCGCACACGTGATTATAAGACAATTATATAGGCCCCGGCCGAGGCCGAAAGAGAATAGAGGGTAGTTGAAAGCTTTGACGTTTGAGGCCTCCGCTGAGTCTGCGCCTTCCGCTGCCGTGGGGGCGCAGCAACCCATGGCTGGAAGAGAGTTTAGGGTTCCTAAACTTTCCATAATCTCTTTGTCCAGCTCCGGCGCCTCTTTTTCCTCCTGACGTGTCAGGCCAGCGTCTCCGCTGCCTTATGTATTCGCCCAGGCCGCATGTTCACGCATCGCAGATGCTTGTTGTGAGCTTGGGTGGCGAAGCAATCCAAGTTTAAAAGGGTTTAAGGGTTTAGGGTTTACAAGGGTTCAAGTTGAAGGCCTAGCAAAGGGTTTAGGGTTCAACAGGATTTGGGGATTAGGGTTTAAGGTTTTGCAACCGTTCTGGAGGGGCTTGAGGTTCAGGGTTTAAGACCTTGGGATGTAACCTATATGACAAGCCTACACCCCGACTAGCCTCGTTTTCTGGACTAGAAGCCGCCGTGAAGATAACACCAGCTTTATCAGCATGTACTCGCAAGGCGGGGATCTACTGAACCCTCTTGATGCCTGTGAAACCCTCTAAACCCAACAAAACCGTAAGTTCCGACAAAAAAACCTTTCAAATCCCAACAAGACTAATTACAATGCCCTCTACCCAAATTGCAAACCCTAAACCCAAAGACTGAATCACGGAGCATAAGCCCAAAACCCATTGACCTGAAATGGAACCCGCAAAGGAATCCTAAATTGTGCAATCACCCGAAACCGAAACCCCAAACCCTAACCCTAAACCCTAAACCCTGAACCATAAGCCCGAAACCTGGACGAAACCCGAAACCCTAACAAACCCTAAACCCTAAACCCGAAACCCTGAACCCTCAAAACCCGAAACCCTAAACCCTTTCCCCTAAACCCGAAACCCTAA
>CAJNDV010023592.1:41411-61486 GCA_905221635.1 Symbiodinium sp. CCMP2456
AGAATCAAGAGCTGATAGCTGGTCTGGGACCAGCTCCAGTGACCTAGAGGCTCATACCCTACTTGGAGGATCATGGGACTTAGTAAGTAAGGTTATAAGTCCCTTAGTTGGGGTTATAAGTAAATATAAGTGCAGTTACCTTAGCTGTAACCGTACTTACTGAGTCCCATGAACCTCCAAGTAGGGTGCCGGCTTGAAGGTGCGAGGGGTCGTTGGAGTAGGCCCAAACCCTAGAAAACACTAGGCTATGGCCCCTTAATTTTCGGGTATCACCCTTAAAAACCGCAGGTGGATCTGATGGTCTCCAGGTAGTGCTTTCTTGTTACTGATGTTCTTATACAAATCCTTGAGACGGTAGGATGTCTCGGGTCCAGGTAGTGTTGTAGATGTCGTTAGAGCTGCAGAAGTGTATCCCTAAAAGTCCATGTGCTCCGACAACGGATACTTCGGGCCCCTAAACCCCAAACCCTAAAGCCTAAACCCTTCAAGTACTCCCACCGTAGATACTTAGAGGCCATCAACCCAAAACATGCAAGTACTTTAGGGCCCAAGTTGCTACATGAGTACATGCACCGTTGGAAGTCAGGGCTCGGGTCATCCAGTTGGAGCTTACAAGTCTCCGAAATACCTAAAAATTGACGGAGTACTTCTTTACTGTACTTTAGTAATGTCTCAATATATAGAAACCCTACTTCTGCGATGTAGGTGCACAGGAATTAGCTGGAGCTTGCAACAAGTCATGAAGAACGGAACCCGAAACGCTGAACACCTGGAGCCCATGCCCCACCCTAAACACCCAAAGCCCTAAACCCGCAAGACCTAAACCCAAAGGCGAACGCCTAAATCCGAACACTCCCCCGAAATCCAGGCATTCTCCGAGCAAGCCCACTTAAGAACAAACAAAACTGCTTGGGATTTGCTTAGGGTGTTCTTGAGGGGCTTTCTGATAAGGCTCAACCAAGGTTGAAGTTGAATCTAGGCCTCTACGAACAAGCTTCTGGGCTAATACGTGCCGCCCTAAACCCTAGATGAACCCAAAATCCTAAGCCTTAAATCCTAAACCCGAAAACCTAAATCCTAAACCCAAAACCCCAAATCCTAAACCGTAAACCCTAAATTCAAATTTAGGGTTGACTCTGCCGCGAAGCCCTCCTTAAGGACCACATGGCCCTTGAATTGAAAGGAGGGGACCTACACCCTTGTACTATGAATCCCTGTATGGTATATGAACCTTAAACCCTTTTGGGGTTCATTTAGTCCCTAAGGCGTTCGATTGCTGACTGGATGCGTTGGGAGCGCGAGCAAAATGATGAACAAGTCGGTAACAGGGTCCTCTGTGCCAACCTCCGGTTGAAGGTCTACTTACTTCCCCAGTAAGATAGGCAAATAGAAGGTTAAACTTTCAGATTACTACTAAATCATAAGAAGCCAAAACGGTTTCTCAAGGCGGATATTGGAGAACTAAGTCTGGGGTGTAGGGTCCCTTCATTTCAGGTCTTCTTGGGCTTAAGTTTAGGGTTTTAGGGTTTTAGGGTTTAGGGTTTCGATTCCAGAGCCCTACTTAGATGATCATCAAACCCAGGAAGCAGGCTAGAAGAAAGGCTAAGCTAAAGCGAGATCACTATCAGCAGCATGATACTCCCCTGCACATGCGGCCGTGCACAAGCGGAAAGCATGTGCCAGAGAAAATCTTGCGGCATGGCAGATATGCCACGGGGCATGGTACCAATACTCACACGTAGTCTACTAAAATATACGATCATGTACCATAACCCAGGGGGTCCATATACACTGCCATTATGGAACTATAGGTCCCAAAAGACCATCCCTTTTATGGTTTTGTGAACCTAGTTCCATAAAGGTACTATATATTTACCCTCTTGGTAGTATACTATAATATACGGGGCCGGCCGGGGGAGAAGTGCGGCAATGAAGCTGACTTCCGGCTCGCAGGCCAACCCCCTTGGACCTCTTCAAGATATCCAAAGAACCAAAGAGCCCGTCCGGTACAGGGCGTAGGGTTTAGGGCTCAGGGTTTCTTTCGGGCGTAGCACTTCGAAGTCAAGGCAAGATGTGATATGTAATTTAAGGAGGGTTCCTTGCTGATTCCCGCGCTGGGCAGGGCAGTATGTGATGATTCGTTACGTGCACTCTGAGTTTAGGCTTTGAGGTAGCAGGTAGCAATCGAAACACCTACTTGGAAGATCATGGGACTGAGTAAGTAAGGTTATTAGTCCCCTAATTGGGGTTATAAGTATAGTTACCTTAATTATAGCCCTACTTACTAAGTCTCATGATCCTTTAAGTACCTCCTGTGGAGCAAAACCGACATTGTCGGACAACGCGGTTCGGCATAGGAGCAAAGCCGACATTTTCTGCCAGCGAACTGTCCGAATGGAGTTTTGAGCACCTCCTTTGCATAACAGGCAACATCAACGCCTGCCATCCCTTGAACAAGCCAAAATGGCCCAAATCATCCTGGCGACAAACGGCCCGCCAGCGGCTCGCAGGGCACGCTTCCCAGAAAGCCTGCATGCTGTCCCGCATGGTCTTGACAGCCTGAGACAGCTGAACACTGCCGTGAACTCTTCGAAACGGGGCTCGCTCGAAGCCCAACACGTAGATGGTGTGGGAGATGCGCACTTGCTTGGAGCTAGCAGACGCAAAACAAAACGCACAGTAGCTTTGCAGCTGGATAAATTCTGGGATACGGCATTGATCTCCGATTTTTCTGGCATAACGCTCAGTCCCTGGAGTGTTGGAGTACGATATGTCCGGCATCCATCCAGTCGTCACAAACCTTAAATTGGGTTCAGGACCTGCATAGAGTTTGGATGTCCGAAAACCCTAAGATCCTAAATCATTGCGAAACCTTTAGCTCTATGTCGACAAATCTGGGCACCCCAAGATCCCGGAGCTTGAGACGCCTCTATTTAAACCCTACCTAGAGGTTTAGGGTTTAGGGTTTAGGGTTGAGGGTTCAGCTAGGGTTTAACCCAAAGTCCTAAACCCTGAACCCTAGAGCCTAAACCTTAGACCCCAAACCCTACACCCAACGCCCTCTGCTGTAGGAAGGTCCTTGGCCCCAAAAATCCCCACGTTAACCCTTGCAGCCCTTTAAGAGCGGACCCTGACAATAACCCCTTCTAATGCCCTTATAAATCGGAGCCTTTAGAGGGCCCGGGTTTCGGGTTTAGGGGTTTAGGGGTTGAGGGGTTGAGGGGTCTAGGGTTTAGGGTTTAGGGTTTTGGCGGTTAGGGGGTTAGGGGTTTAGGGGTTTAGGGTTAAGGGTTTAGGGGTTTAGGGTTTAGGGGTTTAGGGTTTAGGGGTTGAGGGTTTAGGGTTTACAAAGCCGCAGCTTTATAGTACCAAAGGCCGTGAACCCTGACTCTTAGCCTGCAAAACCGGGCCACAAGCCGTAAAGAATCTGTAAACTCCGCTTCAGGCTTTAGGGCGCGAGGTTTAAGGCTTATACACCCTACAATGATCCCGTGATACAGGTTAGAAACCCAACAAGTCTTCCAAGATCAAATCCTAAAAGCCCTACTACCCCAACACCCTGAAGCCAAAAACCCTGAGCTTCAAGTCCAAACCCTACACCCCCCAAACACCCAAAGCCCTAGACCCTGCCCTTCAAGATCGACGAGAACGAACCGTCTAGATCCCTTCAAAAGGACACCCCACCCTTAAACTCTAACCCCTAAAACCCTAGGCCCCCCCCCCCTCCGCCCTCCAAAGAACAACAAAGCCCTAAAGTTCTAAAGCCCTCGAGGAGCGTGGCACTGGAGCCGAAGCAGCCCGAGATCGAAATTGGCTAGCTGCATCCTTTGGGGGCTCTTAGGGCTTTAGGGCTTTAGGGGCTTTAGGGCTTTAGGGGCTTTAGGGGCTTTAGGGCTTGAGGTTTAGGGTTCAGGGTTTGGGGCTTCGGGTTTGAGGGTTTCGGGCTTCGGGTTTCAGGTTTACGGTTTCCTGTGGTTGAGAGTTCCTTCAAAACGGCTCCTTTAAAGGAGCCCCTTAAAGGAACCTTTAAAGGAACCCCTTAAAGAAACCTTTTTAAAGGAACCTATACAGTAAAGGTTTCCTTTTACGCGATGAGGGTTGAGGTCTTTGAGGGTATAACCCTAAACCCCTGACCCCTCAACCCTAAACCCTAAACCGTTTTGAGGGTTTTTGGATAATTGCAGGGCCCCGGTGTGCTGAGAGAATAAGGTTATGGGTTTAGGGTTTAGGGTTTAGTTTGCATCAGGATCCTTTTCGGGTTCTCTGGTAAAGCGTGCTTTGAGTACAGGGTTTCTAGGTTCTAGGTTACCCTAACCCTTAAACCCTAACCCCAAAACCTGAACCCTTCGCCTAAAACCGAGACCCTAAACCCTAAACGAACCCTTAAACCCTAACCCCAAAAAATTAAACCCTACGCCTAAAACTGAGACCCTAAACCCTAAACTGGAAGGGTTCTATGAGTCGAGGGATGCTGTTCCAGGAATCCCAAGGGGCTGTACGTCACGGTAATGCTACTGACGAAAGGTTTAGGGTCTAGGGTTTAGGGTTTAGGGTTTAGGGTTTAGGTTTAGTCTTAGGGTTAGGGTATAGAGTTTAGGATTTAGGGTGTAGCGTGCAGGGCTCAGGATGAAGATCTGCCTTTGCACATGTTAGAAAACAGCTTCAGGAGCAGTGGGCATCCCTTGCATTAGTACGCTTGTGTGTCTATTAACCTGTTTTACCCTCACAAATTCAAGAAGATTGGAAGCCCAGCTGCAGGTATGGTAGGTTACTGGTTTAGGGTTTACGGTTTAGGGTTTAGGGTTTAGGGTTTAGGGTTTAGGGTTTAGGGCTATGGGTACTATAAGCCCTTCACCCTGAAACCTGAAACCCCTAAGCCCTAAACCCCAACACCCTAGCCGTGGCATCCTGGACCCTGACCCTTCACCCTACAACCCCTAGACCCTAACACCTGTTAAGTAACAGCCCCCTGCTATATGGCTTCTAGGGTGCATTATGGTGTTGATTCTAGGACATGTGCTTTTCTGGGAGTGAAGGGTTTTGGCCTGGGGTTTAGAAGAAACTGGCTTTGCGGGTGTATGGTTGCGACTTTGGGGCTTAGGCTTTATCGTGGCCTGAGCTTCAGAAGTTCAGGGCTAAGAAGGGGTCTCGGGTAGTTTTGGGTGTAGGGCAGATAGGCGTCCTGAAAATACTGTTTCTTGTCTGTTGCTGGTTCCTCATACTGTGGGCTTGTGGTGTAGTGGTTCGGAGTTTAGGGTTCTGCGGTTTGTTTTGGGGGCTTATTGGTTTAGGGTTGAATGGCTGTTGGGTTTGGCTTCTTTTGCAATGAGTTTAGGGTTTCAGTGTTGATCCTGCCTCGCAAAATCATAAGCCTCCATCAATGAGACGATACTGCCTCCCTCAAGGAAAGGACGCTAATTTAGCAGGCGTCTAGAAAACTCGTACAGTAGTCGAAGCATGTAAATGCCTTCTCTAGCTGTTATGCAGACCTGTACAATCCGTGCAAGTAGGGTCTACTGCAAATTCACCTAAACTAAACCCTAAACCTGCCCCAAACCCTAAGCCCTAAGCGCTGAGAGCTGTCCGTCTCCAGGTGCCCCTCACGGAATTCGAAACGCTGCTCTTCTGGAACCCTGAGTTCCCGAAAACAGAGGCCTGAAAGACTAGAGTATATTCGAATAGGGTTTTGTGGTATCACAACGTACGATAAATATACAAAGGAGCCTTGGGGAACTGGACTCGGTAATCTACATAGGCGTCTCTACTACCTTCATTGGGTTTCCTCATCTTCTGTCCTTAAAACACCCCTGTGGGGTTGAGGTTCAGCCTATTTACTTCATATGTAAACACCCGGATAGGTTTAAAGCGCTTAGTGCCAAGTTTAGACGTAAGCGAAGGCTACAAGGATCTCAAGACAAGGATAGCTGATAATCAGCTCTGATAAGGGCTTATAAGATCCCTAAACCCTATATTATAAACCCTAAACCCTAAGTCTAAACCCTAAACCGTTATAGATCACTCTGAAGCCCTCGAAGTTCCCTGGCAGCTCTCCGCGATCAAGTGGCAAGGACAAGAACGACGCCACGGGCTCTTCCCAAACCAGGGCCAAGCCCGAAAAGACGCCTGAGGGAAAGGAAACTACAGGTGGGGAGTTTAGGGTATATAGGGCTTCTATAAGGCTTCGGTTCTTTTTAGTGCTTCCATTAGGTATACAGACCCTGTATAAGGCTCCTATCACGGAAACTACCCACCTGAAAATGTCCTAGACTGAGGGAAAGTATGCATGAGGGCATGAGGGTTGGGATGTAGGGAGTGTGGTTGAGGAGACCGTCTAGGATTGTAGGTTGAGGTTGCTTAAACCCAGTGGTGGGCCTTGCCTGAGGCGTAATGAGATTGTTCTCAAGCACTGTTCAAGGGCATCTACAGCGCAGGAGCTGTGATGTTTCTTCGGATTTCTTCCGCTAGGTGGTTTTGATTTCCACGCTGCGTTGAAATCTGCTAGAGCCTGCATGGCTTTCGGGTCCTGATGAGCATCATGCTGTAGTGATTACTAAGATTATTCCGCAGGGGTTCCTTATATAAATCCCGTTTCGAACTAGTGAGGCCCCTATACCAAAACTCTGATTAGTGTAATCCCTATACTAAACCTTTGTAGAACCCCCTTTAAGGAACCCTGCCCTATCTATGAGGGCGCCTACAATCAATAGAGGGTGTCTCGGCTTTCTAAAAACGACAACGAAGCTTGGCTGTGGCAACAAGAGTACTCTCCCAAATGTCAACCTGCGAAACTACCATCCCAAACACAAGTGCCCAACTGCTGGGTCCTTTGGACTCTTAGGGCACTTTCTTTAGGGTTTAGGGTTTAGGGTTTAGGGTTTAGGGTTTAGGGTTGAATGGTAATACAGGGTTGTTGAAGGTTGAAAAACTGTCGCTTGCAAGGTGTGGGCGAAGCTTTTCAGTTAAGAGGTGGTTGCTTCAACTCTCTTCCATGGTGAATACAAAAGTTTCTGTATCAAACTTAAAGGAATATCTTTGAATCAGGACTATCGGCCGCAGGCTTAAGCCGCTTACCGATAGTCTCCGTCGTGGTTTCCTGGCGAACTAGCTTCGACATTAGGGTCCGACAAGATAGATATATTTTAGCAAGCACGAAGGAAAGGACACCCGGCTTCCAAAAACAGTTAACTGAGGCTGTGACATGACTGCAACTGAATGAACGCTCAGCCCAGCTTTTCAAAGACAGGTGTATGTTTCCCGTTTAGATCTTGAACACCTCAGAGCATCATACACACCTGAATGCCAAATCAAATTCGCGTAGTCCTTGCAGTGCCAAATGCAAAATACGTTCACACCCTCGTCCAACTAGTGCCCAAACTCTACACCCCGTATACAGGGGCTAAAGCAGGATACCGGGATACCCTACACCCCGACACCCACGGCCGCATTCAACATCCTGAACCGTTTCTCTTCTCAGAGCAGAGCCCTGAAACCTATGACTACTCAGTCTTTTCTCAGACAAGAGCTCATGGACAAAGCCTCTTGTGCTGTGATTTTTTCTAGGCCCCCCCACCCCCAACAACCCAAGAATAAAAAGCGCTCCCGTTTCGGTAAGACCACACAAAGGGAAACGGGACCACTGGGAGACCACTTAAAGGATCATGGGACTTAGTAAGTAGGGTTATAACTAAGGTAACGATACTTATAACCCCAATTAGGAGACTTATAACCTTCCTTACCCTAAGGGTCCATGTACCCAAATAGCATATACTTTGGCCTTAATGTAGTCCCTATATAGGTACTTTGGGGCCAAAGTATATACTGTTTGGGTACATGGACCCTTAGGGTTACTAAGTCCCTAAACCCTAAACCCTAAACCCTAAACCCTTACTTACTAAGTCCCATGATCCTCCAAGCAGGTTTTGAAGGTTGGGAATCGATGGGTCGATCGGCCCTCGCGTGCCGCCAGGATGCCCAATGTTTGCACCAGGACCTACGGTTTAAGGTTTAGGGTTTAGGGTTTAGGGGTTTAGGGTTTAGGGTTTGGGGTTTAGGGTTTAGGGGTTTAGGGTTTAGGGTTTAATGTGGTGGTTTTGTGGGGGATACGGATTGAAGAGGTTACGAATGTAAAGTCTCAGGTGAAGGTTACATAAAGCTGGTAGTTCATGCGAGGAGGTATCCTATGCTGCAGCTTCTTGGTCTCTAGCAGTGGGTGTTGGTTCATTTATTCCGGCATTTGTATATCTCTCAACCAGATTGTCGAGGCCTTACAAGGTTTCTTTAGATGGCCCTAAGGGTCCATGCACCCATGTAGTATATACTTTGGCTCCAAAGTACCTATATAGCGATTACATTAAGGCCAAAGTATATACTATTTGGGTACATGGACCCTTAGGGTTAGATGGTCCTAGAATTGGTTATAGAGTTTACGGCCTCTGACTCGCATTGCTGGCTGTAGGGCCACACGCAGCTTTTGATAAAACCGTCCGGGTTTGGAAAAGATGGATCTTGGGCGTAGGGGTGAGGGTTCTGCTTGGGGGATCATGCGACTTTTCAAGCAACAGATATAAAGTTCCTCAGCACTCGCGTTCAGCAGTGATAAGTATTATAGCTGCCTTAAAAATATCTATGTCCTAGTTTCTGCAACTCCCGTAACCTTTTGATCCTGAGACCCCGCGAGATCCCTTAAAGAACCCTTGAAGTATCCCTTTACGGAACCCAAGTTACAAAGTCGCATGATCCCGGAAGTGAGAGATAAAGACAAGGCTCTATACTGCACCCTCTCCAAAACAAAAGGGTTTTCGCGATCATGCCAGAGACGTGGATGCTTGAATGTTTCCAAAAGGCCATATATGATTCACATCCCGGCTGATGGTGCCAAGATCCCAAGAAGCATGGCCGTCTGCTATGTCAGGGATGCTTGCCGGAGCAGTCTGTGAATCTGGAAGCAGGGACTTGTTTATCCCATCCATCATGTCGAGCAGCACGGGGTCTTCTAGTGGCCAGCGTGAGGGCCACTTGCTGGTTTCCCCAATGCTTGGGTTTGGTCGAAATTCGCTGCTCGAATTGCGGATTCTCGCTCACCCGCCTCGCAACTGTAACGGTAATATGAACAGCATTAAGCGCAGTAATATTTTCCATAGCTTAAATACTGGTGAAAACTTAGCAGTGAAAGAAATAAAGGCTGAAAGGGAATTGGGAATAATCAGAGATATGGTCCTAGTGATGGTGGTGTAGTACGTTATGGGCTCGGGACTTAAAGCTTCGCATCTATAGTTCATGGTCGATCAGTGTAGGGTTTATGTTGCTAGGCACTGTTCACTGTACACCTTGGATCCGAGAGAACATAAGATTGGGCAAAGAGCTTAGGGTTGGGGAACTTGGAGGATCATGGGCCTTAGTAAGTAGGTTATAAGCCCCCTAATTGGGGTTATAAGTATAGTTACCTTAATTATAATTTATAACCCTACTTACTAAGTCCCATGATCCTTTAAGTAGGGTGTTTGAAGTTTGGGGTTCGGGGGTTCAGGGGTTTAGGGGTTGAGGGGTTTAGGGTTTAGGGGTAAGGGCTCGAGAGTTTAGGGCTTAGGGTTCAGGGCTTGCGGGACATATGGCCCAGGGTTTTGGAGGTTTTGGGTTCGGGGGCATTCGAGTTTCAGGACTCTTGCGCCAGAGACCCCGAAGACCCAAGGAGACTGTCCTTAGGTCACACTCTTACATGTGTTATGCTATATTGCAGTATACTATAGTGTAGTCTAGTACGGCAGTGTATAGCATAATATAGGATTAAAGTAGGCCGGGTTCCGTTTAGGGCTGCTAGTTCAAAAGGTTTAGGGAGACACAGAGGCTCTACTTAAAGGATGATTGGACTTAGTAAGTAGGGTTATGACTCATATTTACGTATAACCCCAATTCAGGGACTTATAACCATTACTTACTAAGTCCCATGATCCTCCAAGTAGTTCATAAGGTTTAGGGTGACACAGAGGATCCAGGCAAGGAGTTTAAAAGGGAGACGGAAGGTCGAATTGCAAGATGTGCGGCACAGGGTTTAGTGTTCAGGGCGTTAAGGCTATACGGGTTTTCAAAACGATCTAAGAGGTTTAGGGTAGCTTTAGGGTTTTAGGCCTTAGGGTTTGGGGTTTAGGGGTTCAGGTTTTTGGTTCAGGCTTGTGCCAATTAGGAAACGAAAGCTGGGGTCTTAGGATTTAAGCGTTTTGGTCGAGGTCGCTTCGATACGATAGGATGTAGCCCCCAAAACACGAGCCCAGAAGTGGGTTCCGCAAGTGCAAGGGAAGTCAGCAATTTGGGAGATAGGGGCTACAGGTTAAGACTTTAGGGCTTATAAGTAGAGTTTAGGGTTTAAAGGGTTTGGGTTTAGGGTTTCAGGGTTTAGGGTATACTTGCTAAGTCAAATGATCCTCAAAGTAGAAGTTGTTGCGAAATTTAGGGCTTACGGTTTTTAGGGTTTGCAGCCGAGTAACACCAGCTTGAGAGAAGATGATCCTTGGGTTAAGAAGCTCCCGATCGAAATATACCGACAGCCCATGGGCCTAAACCCTTAAGGTTTAGGGCCTAAGGTTTAGGGGCTAAGGTTTTGGGTCTAGCAATTTTGGGTCTAAGGTTTGGGGTCTAAGATTTAGGCCCGAATCAACAACATCGTCTTGTGCCCGTAAAGCCCTCAAAGCTTTTAAATGTCTTGCTGTGGCGATCGAGGTATAGCCTCAAGGATTCAGGAATTGGGATTGCGAGTTAGGTTAAGTTTGAGTGTGCAGGTTCAGATTGTTGCTCGAGAATTTATTTGCCCTGCACTAAAGCCCCAAAGCCCAAGACCATAACACCCCAACAACGTCTAAACCTGAAGCCCGGATACCCTCCTACCCCCAACAATCTACTCCCTGCTGCAAGGTAATTCCCAAGACCTTCGTAGGAGCCTCAGGGTGCACTCTCCCAAAGGGTCCTAAGTGCCTACGTGGTAGAGTGTAGGATTTCGATTTTAGGAATTGCTACGATGCCCATGAGCTCACACTGAAAGCCCGAAACACATCCTTTCGCCAATTGAACAAGCCCTATACCCTAAACCCTAATCCCCTGAAGACTTAAACCCCTAAACCCCTAAACCCTAAACTCCTGTTTTCCAGTTTTCAAGACCAGCTTTTCAGATCCTCTGACCCACAAGGCTCTAAAGTAGGTTTAGGGTTTAGGCTGTAGGGGGCAAGGGTGTACGGGTTTAGGGTTCAGGGCTTAGGGTGTCAGCCAGTGTTTAGGGTTCAGGGTGTAAGGTTTTCATCTAGGGTTTGATGGCAGTTCGGGTAAATGCCTGCTAAACGGCACTTAGGACTGTTTGGGGTACTTACTTGTCCAGTACCCTAGGGGAACTAAACGTTGACGATTGGGACCATATATGGGGATTATAGACAACCAAAAAGGTTAAAGGTTACCTATACGCTGCTACGAAAATTACGGATTTTTGCACCAAAAGACTGGTCCAGACATCCAAGCAGCATGACAGAAACCATCGCCCGGGAGTTCTTGACGAGCGCTGAGCGCCTAAACAGGCAGGCAGCACTACTTGTGGGTTACCTATAGAGTCTCCAGTGCAGTTTCTACTTTGGGTTACCATTTCGGGTCCGAAATATGGCAACGGTTAAATCAAAAAAGGAGCTACAATGGACACTGTAGGGCTTAAGGTTTAGGTTGAGTGTTTGCGACGGTCACTTCAGGGTGTCACTTCCGAAAGCTCTTGGGCTCCATGGTGCGGAAGCCGGTGCTTATGCAGTCGGCCTGATAAGAAGCCGTGTTCATCCCCTTATATTATGTTTGTAACAGAAACAGCCTAGAACCTAGAACACGAATGTATGTGATATATATATATATATATATGTGTGTGTGTGTATGTATGTATATGTATATGCATATGTATTTGTATTTGTATATGTATATGCATATGCATATGCATATATGCATATGGATATGGATATGGATATGGATATGGATATGAATATGTATATGTATATGTATGTATTGCGGTACAGGATGCTACCCGTACATCAATGGGCTTCGAAAGTAAGAAAAGTGTAAAAGCCTTCCAGATACAGCTTTCACCGCCAGGGGCAAAGACTTGCCCTTGCAAGGCCCTCGATTTTTTGGAAGGGTCCCGGTACCATAAGGGCTACTATAAGGGTTTCATATGCCCTAAACCCTAAACCCTAAACCCTAAACCCTACTATTAAAGCGTGGAGCTTGGAGCCTCGGGTTTGGAAACGATTCCCGCAAGGATCAGGCTTGATGTGTGGTCTATAAGATGTGAAGCTGCGGCCTAACACGAGCCCGATGCTCTGAGTAAAGACAAATGTCATGCAAACCACTGACTAATCTACACGATTTGCTGCCGGTCACCTCGTCCCCTAAACCTCAACCCTGCCCCCTTTCTTCAGCTCCCATCATCGCGGCAGCAACGCATTCGCTTGGTTGGTCGAGAAGTTGTCGCCGTGCTCTCGATTAACAATCGCTGCACTTCCACATGGCCTTTCTGAGATGCTATCCTGGGTTGTAAGGGTATACACATATTCTACATACATACCCATGTGCTTCTAAAACGTTTTGAACTGTTGATGATTTCCAATAATTATTATGCCACACAGCTGGACCACAACGGGACTGAACATGTCTCTTTTAAACCCTAAACCCTAAATCTTGCAACTTAGCATTTAGAGTTTAGGCTTCAGGGTGCCACCACAACTTGCGACCTAGCATCATCAGTGCCGTGCGCCCGTGCTTATCGATTAGGTCTGGGTCGGCACCAGCTTCGAGCAGCAAGCGCACGCTTCCTTACTTGCCAAGCTCCCTTTTAGGACGTACAAGGGGTTATCCCTTGGGATTTCTACATATATATATATAAAGATGTACACGGCATATACATACAACATAGTGTCAACGATGTGTGTGTGTGTGTGTGTGTATGTGTATATATATATATATAAAGCGAAAGAGAGAGAGAGAGAGAACAAAACAAAAAGTGACTACAGAACCCAACACTGACAAAAAAAGGCAGTTGCTCTAATACTAAGATTCCCATCTGAGCATGCTTGGCCGCTAGCATCAGGGCAGTGGAGCCCCGATTGTCTGCCAAGTCCTTGTCGGCACCCGCCTCCAGCAGCATACGCACAATTTCCTCGGTTCAGGGTTAAGGGTTTAGGTTTTCTTCTGCAGCCCACTGGGGAAAAAGACCATGCGAGGTTTTAGAACATCATAATAAGCCAGAGAAATCACACATATATCGCTGAACAGCCTAGTGTCAATGTGGCCCTGCTGAGAGGCTACCATCATGGCAGAGAGGCCGTCCATGTTGCGCGAGTCTCTGGCAGCAGCGACATCCAGCAGCAGCCGCACAGTCTCAGCATGGCCTTTATGAGAGGCTTTCGCGAGAGCAGTATTGCCGTTCTTGCTGGACAAGTTCTTCTCTGCGCCCTTCGCCAGTAGCAAATCCACAACTTTTACGCGGCCTTTCTTTGCTGCTAGCATCAGGCCCGTCACGCCATCGCTGTCACCTGGGATCCCTAGTAACCTGGGAATGAAAACCCGAAACCCTAAACCCTATCCCAAGGGCTCCCTTCTTGGTGTTTGGTGATTTTATAAGGAGCCTAAGACCGAAAGAGCCCATTGGGAGACCCCAGATAAACCGGCCTAAACCCTTGACCACAATAGAAAGGGAGCCCTAGACTCTAAACCCTGAGCCCTAAACCCTTTGGCCTAAACCCTAAACCCTCAACCCTAAACCCTTTGGCCTAAACCCTAAACCCCAAGACCCTGAACCCTGAATCCTAAACCCTTAAGGCCTAAACCCAAACCCTAAACTTGGCCCTAAACTGTGGCCTCAACCCTAAACCCCGAACCCTAAACCCTTTGGCCTAAACCCTAAACGGTGGCACTATGAAAAGGTGGAACCTAAACCCTAAACCCTAAACCCTAAACCCTAAAGAGGCCAGAAGGAGACCTGGTCACTGGAGTCCTTGTCGGCTCCGGCAGCCAGGAGCACCCGCATGATGTCCACATGGCCATGCTTTGCAGCAACCTGGGTTTAAGGAAAAGGGTTAGGGTTTAGGGTTTAGGGTTTCGGGTTTAGGGAAAAGGGTTTAGGGTTTAGGGTTTAGATCGGTTTAGGGCTTAGGGCGTCAAGGGTTTAGGGTCTAGGGTGTGAAGGAGTTTAACTCAAGCTTTACCATAATATGGACCCATAGCGAACAATATGGTTTGCTATAGCCTTAAACTAAATTCGAGTTTCCATATTTAATGCTACTAACTAGTCTAGGGATCTACGGCAATAATATTGGTTCCCATAATGGTATAACTTACAAGACATTTCTACAAGAGCCCAGCAACCCTAAGAGCAGTGCTGCGGCGACTGGCACCGGCCTCCAGCAGCAAACGTACGACTTCAATGTGGCGGTGTTTAACAGCGAACATCAATGCGGAGTTACCGCGATTGTCGATCAGGTCTTTCTCCGCACTAGCCTCCAGAAGCAAACGAGCGACTTCAAGATGGCCTTCTCGAGCAGCTAACATCAGACCAGTGATGCCATCAAGGTCACCTACATCTGTAGCGGCACCAGCATCTAGCAGCAACCGCGCGATTCTAATCTGGCCATGCTTGGCTGCAAGCATCAAGGCAGTGAAGCCGCGATTGTCGGCCAAATCCTTATCGGCACCCGCCTCAAGCAGCAAATGCAATGCTTCAACATGTCCATGCTGAGATGCTATCATTATGGCAGTGAAGCCATCAATATTGTGCAAATCTCGGTCGGCGCTGGCTTCCAGCAGCAAGCGCATGACTCCAACATGGCCACTTGACGCAGCCAGCATCAGGCCGGTGTGGCCGTTCTTGTTGCACAAATTCTTGTCAGCACCGGCCTCCAAAAGCAACTGAAGAACGTCTGCATGGCCTTCCTAGGTTGGCCCCCTTAAAGCCACTGAAAAAATATTCGTAAATAAGATCCTCTTAAGCCCAATAAGGGAAGATATAAAATGTCCCAAAGGCCTACCTAGCTTCTCGAGAAGCTAGCATCAGGCCGGTGCCGCCATCACTGCGAGTTAAGTCCTTGTCGGCACTGGCTTCCAGAAGCAATTGCACAATATCACTGAGACCATGTTTGGAAGCATGCATCAGGGCAGTATAACCACGGCTGCTAAACAAATCCGTTTCTGCGCGAGTCTGGAGCAGTAGACGCAAAACTGTCACCTGACAGTATTGAGATGCCAACATCAAACCACTGCGCCCGTCTTTGTTGCACAAATTCGTATGGGCACCGGCGGCAAGCAGCACCTGCAGAACTCCGGTATGGCCTTCTTTCGAAGCCAACATCAGGCCGGTGATGCCATCGTTGTCTCTGGAGTCCTTGCGGGTAGGGTTTAGGGTTTAGGGTCTAGGGAGTCTAGATATGGGGGAAAATTAGTATACTTCTAATACCATTGCAGGGAACCCTCAAAAATACTTATTAAGGCCGCTATATTGGCTGCAGAGTCCTTGTCGGCGCCGGCTGCCAGCAGCAGCCGCGCTATATCAACATGGCCCCGCTTGGCAGCAATCCTGAGAGCAGTGCCGCGGCGATCGTCGTTGGAATCATGGTCGGCACCAGCCTCCAGCAGCAAACGTGCGACTTCAATGTGGCGGTATTTAACAGCGATCATCAATGCGGAGTTACCGCGATTGTCGATCAGGTCTTTCTCCGCACCGGCCTCCAGAAGCAAACGAACTACTTCAACATGGCCTCGTCTAGAAGCTTCCATGAGGGCACTCTGGCCGCGATGGTTGACTGCATTGCTTTCTGCACCGGCCTCAAGCAGGACACGCAGAACTTCAGGTTGGCTGCGGCCAGAAGCCAGTATCAGAGCAGTAGAGCCGTCTAGGTCGACAGAATCCTTGTTGGCACCGGCCTCAACCAGTAGCTGCAAAACTTCCACATGGCCCGCTCGAGCAGCATGCATTAGAGCAGTGAGCCCAGCATCGTTGCTCGAGTTCAACTGGGCACCGGCATCCAACAGTAGACGCACAACTCCAGCTTGGCCCTCTAGACAAGCTATCGTCAGGCCAGTGTCGCCAACAAGGTCGTTCATATCCTTGTCAGCGCCAGCTTCCAGCAGCAATCGCAGAACTTCAACATGGCCGTTTCCACATGCTACCATCCTTAAGGACGAAACGAACCCCAAAAGGCTTTCAGGTTCATATACCATATAGGGAGTATAGTACAAGGGTATAGGGGTCCTACTTATAAGGGTCATTTCGTCCCCAAGGATCAGGCTGGTAACGCCATCGAAGTCTTCCAAGTCTACGTCGGCTCTGGCCTCCAGCAGTAACTCCAGAACTTCCACGTGGCCCTGCTCCGCTGCCAGCATCATCGAACTTCTGCCTCTAGCGTAAGCCCTACAAAGCAACTTAAAATGCTATGCTCTCATAACTATAGATTCAAACCTCAAAAAAAACTAAACGGTCCATATATACTGCCATTTGTGGAATTAAGCTTCAAAACACCATGCTGATCATGGCTTTGAAGAACCTCTAGCTCCATGATAGTCACATGGACCATCCTTGATAGGTCCTCAACCCCGAAGCCTAAACCCTAGAACCTAAGCCCTAAATCCTAAACCCAAAGCCCTACCATAACCTAACAAAACCTCCTTATGTTCAGGGTCTCTATAAACTCCATATTCGGGCTTGCAATAACAACCAACAAAAAAGTAGGTTTTGGTAGGTTAAAGTACCCATAAACCCCATAGTAGTTCCTTCTTGGGATTACCTTATAGAATGCTAAACATGAGCCCCCCAAAAAAGAAGGAACTACGATGGGGCCGGATCCCCAGGTACCATTTGAGTCGACCACGTCGGGGTCCTGGGGCTGCTGCAGTAGTCTCTCAACCTCCGGGATGCTTATGGTTGAGGTTTGGGGTTCAGGGTTTAGGGTTTTAGGGTTTAGGGTTTTAGGGTTTAGAGTTTAGGGGTCAGGGTTTAGGGTTTAAGTTTAGGGTTTAGGGTTTAGGTTTTTAGGGTTTAGGTTTTCAGGGTTTAGGGATGCCAAGGCCGGACAGTTACAGTTTCCCTCTGCCCATAAAGCTTCCTGTACAAGAGGTTCCGTTAAGGTCGATATGTAAGGGTACCTTGTGGGGTCTGTCCATGAGGAAACCATCTAGCGACTTTACGGTCAAAGAATATCATGGGTGCATAGACCCTGATTAGGCATACGGGCTTTACATCGTTCCATGAAGGCTGAGCGTCTATGGGGCTGCGTACGAGTTTGAACTATAACGTAAAAAAGCCCAGAGGGTTCATGTAATGTAGACCCTCACTAGTAAACCTGATCCCCGGTCCAGGGAGGCTCTCCATCACGCAACCGGTGCTTTTCAATCGGGGGTCTGCGGTACCCACCTAGTCTCCAAAAGGCTTCGTTCTCAGGCTTCAGGTGTAGGATCCAAAGTGGTATGAGGTGAACCCTTTATCCTTGTTGCACCCCATAAATTCCTGCAAATCCTGTACGTAACTGATATCATATTGCCCTTTTGAAGACAGACAGCGGCAAGCGAGCCTTGGTGACGGAGCCCTCCGTGGCAGCAACCGCAAGCTCATCTGCTTCGCACAGTTCGGCATACCTACAGGGTTACATGAGAAGAAAAATAAGTAAATAATTACATAATATGTATGTATGCATGGATGTATGTACGAAATGTAAAGATAGACAAATACACATAGACAAATAGACATACATACATACATACATACATACATACATACATACATACATACATAATGCCACATTCCATACATACATACATACATACATACATACATACATACGTACATACATACATACATACATACATACATACATACATACGTGCAAGTATAAGTAGAGTATGCGTGTGTATAAGTGTATGTATGTACACGCTCTAAAAAGCAAAGAAAAGCCGTAAAGAGTTCCCAGGCACGGAAGCAGGACGAGCACCAGGTCCATAGGGGAGTCCAGCATGGTGGCATCCTCTAAGGCATCTGACGGACCACCACATCGAAAGAGTCTCTGCCTGAATCGTACCGGCAGGCCGTGCCGCTGGCTCATTCGTCGCTTCAGTGCCTTCACATCCTGCAGTTCATCCACCGGCACGCTTGCCACCTCCTCCCCTGACAGCATTCTGACATGAAGCATCACGTTGTGGCGGCCGCAGGCGAAACACAATGTCTGAACAACTTGAACCATGCAGTTTGGAAGGGAGCAAGACATACTAATCAGGCGCCCTGCATGTGCATGATAATAACATCTTGTTGCCAGACATGTCTAGCATACTTTGCGGGGCAGTTTTAACAGCGAAAAGCAAACTGGCATAAGGACCGACTGATACATTTACTTCCAAACCATCCTGGGGATCTAACTCCATTTGGGTCAGGGCAGATGGCGCCAAGGTAGCTAAACGCAACCTGGGGACTCAATCTACAAGAGTCCTAAGAACCTAATTGTTGCGGGTTTAGGGTTCAGGGCTTAGGGCTTAGGGCTTAGGGTAATAATCCGAACCATAATTGTAACTCATACTTTGGAATTTGGAAACCCAACTTTTACTATCTAGGCATTTAGGGCTCTTTGGTAATAGCTTGCGATCTTCAGGCGCATACCCAGTGATCATGGGGCCATAGTCGCTTCGGTTTGTATGGCTTGGGGCTAAAAGTAATCCCCAAACCCCTCCACAAGAACTAGAGCCGATTCATCGTAGCCCCGAATGCCGTCTCCGGTTTCGGGTCTCGGTCTACTTGGAGGATCATGGGACTTAATAAGTAAAGTTATAAGTCCCTTAATTGGGGTTATAAGTATAGCTACCTTAGTTATAACCCTACTTACTAAGTCCCATGATCCTTTAAGTAGGGTTTAGGGTTTCGGGGAGGCTTCCACCGGTTCTGTTAGGGTTGAGGGTTTGAGGCTTGGGGTTTAGGGTTTCGGCTCTACACATTGTAGCTCCTAGCACAAAACAGAACTGCAGTGGAGACTGTAGGTAGATCAGGATTCTTGAGGCTCCGCTATTGCCGCACTTCATACGGGTTTTGATCTCGACAGGGTTTCGGGACCCAGCTTAGGGGCTTTGACCCTCTGCCCAAACTACCTGCACATCCAACTCTTCAACTCTAAGTCTAAACCCTAAACCCTTCAGGGAAATTCCCCCAGATTGCTGGGGTTGTCTCCTACAGTTTGTAGGGCATGTGGTTCGGATTCATGGGTTAGGGTTTAGGGTTTGGCTGGAGGTAAGAGCCCGGGGAGGATGCCCACTTGTAGAAGAAAGGACAGTGGTGGGTTTAGGGTTTAGGGTTTAGGGGTTTAACCCTAAACCCTTAAGCCTAAACCCCCAAGCCCCTAAACTGGAGAATTCTTAGTTCGTTATGTCAGGACTTTGAGCTCAGATCTCTTCTTGCATGGGCTTGGGGGTTTAGAAGGGGCTGAGAAGGCTTCGAGATGGCTTAGGGCTCGTAGGGATTTAGGGTTCAGGGGTTGAGGGTTTAGGGCTTAAACGTTAGGGGTATGCAGTTCCCGTGCTGGAACAATTCTGGACGTGGGGCCTTCTGTTTAATGCCTCGGGGACTGGACCCTAAACCCTAAACCCTAAACCCCTAAACCCCTAAACCCTAAACCCTACTCAGGGCTTCAAGCTCCCGGAACCTACACATACGGCTCATGGGCTTCTTTCTCGCATTCTTGTTGCTGGGCTTCTACCGGAAAACCACGAAAAGCCTGAAACATCCTAAAACCATGACCCTGAACCCTACACCCTAAAACAGCCTAAAATCACAACCCTGAGCCCATAACCCTAAAATATCCTAAAACCATAACCCTGAACCCTAAACCCGAAACCCTCTTTAAAGCCATGACCCTGACCCCTAAACCTCGATAGCCTGAACCCCGAAACCACTCGGCACCTAAGGCCCAGGTTGTGGTCTGAGCCTTTAAACCGTGATGCCTGGGTTTAGGGTTTAGGGCCTGAACCCAACATACTGTTGATGTTATAAATCCTGCATTACCTTAAGGACCCCAAACTATGGGAATTATGGCATA
>CAJNDV010023603.1:37289-48241 GCA_905221635.1 Symbiodinium sp. CCMP2456
GCCGCACCTTGGCAAAAAAAAAACCATGGCCCTGAAACAGGGAATACCATAAACTTAAACCCCAAACCCTAAACCCACTAAACCCCAAAACCCACTAAACCGGTTTCGGGTTCAGGGTGTAAGGTTTAAGGTTTAGGTCTATGTGTTTAGAGTTTAGGGTTTAGGTTTAAGGGCTTAGGGTTTAAGGAGTTTAAAGTTTAGGGTTTACGGCTTAAGCTTTAAGGTTGAGGGCTCAGTGTGGCGGACCTCCAAGTTCGGCGGCAGCCGCCGGCCATTGGGCGGCAACGAGCCTCGAGATGTCCAAAAATCTGAAACGGAAGGGTTTAGGGTTTAGGGTTTAGGGTTTAGGGTTTAGGGTTTAGGGTTTAAGGGTTTAGGGTTTAAGGGTTTGGGGGGGGGGAGGTCCTTGGATCTGGACATAATGACGGTACTGACGGGCTCAAGAGATAAATCGGTTTATGTTGGGGTCATAAGTGCCCTAGGTAAGAGGTAACCTTATCCCCATTATATATTTTTTGCTTGTAGCCTGACTTGCAAAGTCCCACGAGCCTTTGAGTCGGGGGTAGGGTTTAGGAGGTGGTATAGGAGTTTTGATAATTAGAATATGTAGGTTTCCTTGAAGCGTTTCTATCAAGCGTTTAGCGTAATTAATAGTAAGATTGGGATTTGGGGGTGGGGTTGGATATGCGGGCCGTGATGGAAAGAAAAGAATAGGGTGTCGTTAAAACGTTCCCTTTGTAAGTCTGCAAGCCTTTCTTGTTTGGGGACAAGATCGCCGTCCCTGCGAGGCACGGAGGATTTCGGGTTTAGGGCTACTGTAATACAAAGACTACTGTAAGGTTCGATAAACGTAGTATAGGGGCCAGCAGAGCTTTTTCAGACAGCTGGATAGGCTTTTCGCCAAACTCGACACAGCCTTGTCACAAGATACTATCGCCTGCGAGCTAGTTTGCGGCAAGCCCTCACCCCTCAACCCTTAAAGGAACCATAAACCATAAAGCCCTAAACCCTACACCCTTAAAGGACCCATAAAACCCTAAACCCTATCCCGAACCAAGGGCCTCGCCTCTGCTGAAGCACCGCCTGAACGCTAGGCGGCAGCCAATCGAAATGCCGAGGATAGACCGGCCTCAGCTTTAGATGTAGGGGTTTAGGGTTTAGGGTTTAGGGCTTAGGGTTTAGGACTTAGGGTTTAGGGTTTAAAGAAATTGCTACAGTACGGGTTTGTGGACCAATAAGTATTGATCGTAAGCTTTGACCCAATGTTTTGAGCGAAAGTTTTGAGCAGGTTTCTTTTTGAAACATGATTTGGAAACGGATGCCCGGCCTTACCCTTTTTGACAACAAACATAACACAAGCACATGCTGTCAAATTTGCACATGCACTGCTGCTCTGCGATTCACATGCTCCGGGCTTACAGCTTTACAAATGGGTCGGACCTGGAGGATACTCCCAGTCTGCCATAGCCAGAGTCGACCTCGCAATAGAGGCTCTCATGCTTGACTCTGTGGGTCCAATTTACGCCAGCCCACTGCCAGATGGCCTGGGCCATTGCTGCCCCCGAAGTATAGCCAGGGCTTGCCCTCGCTGTCCTATCCTGAGGGCACATCCGACCAGCGTGAGCGAGGGGTGGGCTGAGGGGGGTAGGCTGGGCTGGGCTGGGCTGGGCTGGGGCTCGGGCTGGGGCTCGGGCTGGGGCTGGGCGGGTGCTGGGCCATCGTGGGTGGGTTGACTGACACAGAAACTGGTGTGTTAGAAAATGAAAACATGTGTCCCGACCGAAAAAATAGGTCTCCGGATGGCCAACAGCATCGAGCAAGTTCTATCTATTTCTTTCTTGGGGGTTTAGGATGGTTTAGGGTTGAGGGTTTTGGGGCTTAGGGGTTTAGCACACCCTAAACCCTAAAACCCTAAACCCTGAACCCTAGACCCTGAACCCTAAACTCCCAAAGGTTCATAAACCCTAAACCCCCAAACGGTTTAGGGTTTAGGGTTTAGGCCCTAAACCCTGAATTTGGGGGTTTAGGGCTTAGGAACCTTTGGGGCTATATAAGGATTACCCCGAACCCTTTTGGGTTTAGGGTTTAGGGTTTAGGGCCCAAGGCTCAAAGGTTCCTACTCCACTACTTAGACCTGGGCTCCGGAAAGAAAAGCCGCGAGCCCAGGACCCTAAGCCCTAAACGCAAAACCCTAAACCCTAAACCCTAAACCCTAAACCCTAAACCCTAAACCCTAAACCCTAAACCCTAAACCCTAAATGCGAAACCCTAAACCCTACCTAGGCCTTATAAGTGCATTCTTAGAACTCCCGAAGCCCGAAATTCTTGGGTTTAGGGTTCAGGGTGTAGGGTTTCGGGCTTTGGGTTTAGAGTTTAGGGTTTTGGGCGTTGGATTTAGGATGCGTTTGTATACGCATAAGAGTATCACAGAGCGCTAAAGTCGCGGCTACCACTAGGGTGCACGATTTGTGCTCGATGCCCTCAACCCTAAACCGCAGCTCTAGACTTTGGACACTTGCGTCGTTCGCATGGGCAGATGTTAGCCCTTGAAGCTTCTAAGCATAGGGGCCTTCATAGTCAGGATATTACGGTTGGGTTTAGGGTTTAGGGTTTTTCAGGTTTCGTTTTTTTGTTGATGTGTCGTGGCCCCTCTTTCTGTCGAAGCGACGCTAGAACATAGAAAAAGGTTTCGGGTTTGGAACAGACTCAGGGTTTGCCCTCGCTAGGGTTTAGCCGTTGGGGCTTGGGGCATAGATCTGCCGCAAATCTTAGGGTTTAGGGTTTGGGGTTTAGGGTTTAGGGTTTGGGGAAGCCCTAAACCCTAAACTCTAAACCTTGAGCCCTAAACGGTTTAGACTTTAGGGATTGGTTTGGGGGGGGGGGTAACACTTTACCCTTTTATGATGGGTACCGGGTACCTAATTCCAACAAGGAATAACAGCGTAGATTGTTGAGTACTACCCAACCATGAACTAGAATTAAGGAACATACCTTATACATCATATATTCAGGCCCCCAGCCCCTATACTTAGGGTTGAGGTTTTTAGGCCCTTTAATTTAAGGTCTATGCCTTGGTCAAGGGGTACCAAGCTTTCCGGGAACAGGTCGTAGGGCAGCGAGCAGAAGGTTGGATGCATAAGTGCCTTTGCCTGGAAATGCCGCACCACCCTGAGCAGCGGCGAAATCAACTGTTTCTTTGTGATGGTAGGGTCTCGCGGCGAACCTCGAGATTGGCAGTACGCAATTCGTGCAGGCTGCGTCTCCAAAGCAATCGTTGCATCTGGAACAGCCACGCAGTGGCCGGCCGCACTGCAGATACTCTCCAGTGTCTCTGCTTCCAGGGTAACACCCAGCGTCTACAGTTTCAGTGCTGCGATAACGGCCTGCGACAGAGGCTTAAGGTGGCAGCTTGCGCTGGGCCTGTTGGCATGGATGTCATCAACCGAGATTCCGCCGACCGTGATCAGCTACAATGCCGCGATCAGTGCCTGTGCAAAATGTGGTGCGTGGCGGGAGGCTCTTTGCTTACTTTCACAGATGGCTGCAGCCCGGCAGGCGCCAAACGTGATCAGCTTCAGTTCCTGCATCAGTGCGTGCGAGAAGGGTGATGAATGGCAGATGGCTTTACATCTGCTGTCGCAGATGCCCGCTGCCAAAGCCACTCCAAACGTCATCAGCTACAGTGGAGCGGTTAGTGCCTGCGCAAAACGTGCTGAATGGACCATGGCTTTGCAACTGTTTTCAGAGTTTTCGACAGTGAGAGTTGCTCCAAATGTGATCAGCTTCAGCGCTGGCATCAGTGCATGTGAGAAAGGTAGTGAATGGGAGCTCGCTTTGGCTTTGTTTTCGAACATGCCGCAAGCCACAGTTGTTCCAAACGAGATCACTTTCAACGCCAGCATCAGTGCCTGTGAGAAAGGTGGTGAGTGGCAGGCGGCGTTGTTTCTGCTGTCGCAGATGCCTCGAACCGGCCTGCTGCCAAACAAGATCAGCTACAGCGGTGTTCTTAGCGCCTGTGCAAAACGAGGTGAATGGCAAATGGCTGTTCATTTGTTGTCGCAGATGCCCGCAGCTAGCATTGTCCCAGATGAGATCAACTTCAATGCCTGTATCAGCTCCTGTGAGAAGGGCGGGAACTGGCGGATGGCATCGCTCTTGCTTCCTCGAATGCAAAATGCTAGAGTGGTGCCGAATGTGATCAGCTATAGTGCCGCTGTAAGCGCCTGTGAGAAAGCGGGTGAGTGGCAGCTGGCCTTGCTCCTGTTTTCCCAGATGCTTGCAGCAAGCATCGCCTCAGATGTGATCTGCTACAGTTCCCTCATCAGCGCCTGTGAAAAAGGCGGCGAGTGGGAGCCGGCTCTGCTTCTGCTGTCTCAGATGTCGAAAGTTAGAGTTCTGCCGAATGAGATCAGCTTCAATGCAGGCATCAGTGCCTGTGAGAAAGGTAGTTCCTGGCAGATGGCAGTGTGCTTGTTGAAGCAGATGCCGGCAGCTCGAGTTATGCCAGAAGCGATCAGCTACAATGCCGCCCTCGTCGCTTGTGAGCGATGCGGGGAATGGCAGATGGCCTTGATTCTATTGTTTCAGATGCCAGAGACTGGTCTTGTACCGAACGTGATCAGCTGTAATGCTGGAATTCACGCATGTCAGACGGGCGGCGGATGGCAGAGGGTGCTGCGCTACCATCACCAAGAGCCTTGGCAAACTGCGAGTATGGCAAAGTCTAAAGGGACCTGATATTCGCCGCCACACAAGACAGTCGTTCATTCTCGTCTCCCGATCAATAGAAGACCCCATGCAGCAAGGAACCTGCTTTAATGAGACTTGTCGGACAGCCCAATACCCTAAACGCTAAACCCTAAACCCTAAACCCAATACCCTATACCCTAAACCCCTGAACTCTAAATCATGACCTATATAGCCCAAGCCCTGCTGCTCTTTCGCTTTCTTCTTGGGGACTTAGGAGCTACTGGCAGAGGCCATGGCCATCGCAACTCGGAATCTGCAGAGCTGTGCAAGACTTTGCTGAAGATGGTTCGGGTTTAGGGTTTAGGGTTTAGGGTTTAGGGTTTAGGGTTTAGCGTTTAGGGTTTAGGGTTTAGGGTTTAGGGTTTAGGGTTTAGGGATGGATGGTTGATGCGAAAGATTGCTTTCGGTCTTGAGCCTTGAACGGTCCTAGACTCTAAACCCCAAACCCATACTCCCCAAAGCCCCTGAACCCTGGACCCCTAAAACTAGACCGGTCCCCAAAATAGAACTGCACCCGTATGAGAAGGACTTTAAAAGAGATCCGAATTTAGAGAATTACCCATGTACATGCTTTCAAGCTGACAGTCCCTCTACAACTATATCACATAGACAAACAAACCCTGTTCTAGCTATGGAGGCCCATCTGCTAGGGCGCTTCTGTAGCCATCCATAGCACCCACAGACACACCCTCGACGGAACCACTCTGCGTTAAGGCCCCTCCTGTCTGACTGGCAAGTGTCTGCCCTAAAAGCTAGACCCTAAACCCTAAACGATAAAGGCTTCAGGGTCATTCAAAATCCCCAGCCCGAATCCGCTAACCCTACTCCTCATAGCACCCTCATCCCTGAACGCTTCCTTGCACCATGGGTTGAATCCTGGTTTAGGGCTGAGGGTTTTAGGCTTGTGACCCCCAGAGTCTCGGGAAGCAGGCGATTCCAGGAATATTTTTAATTTTACGGTTTCGATACGACTTGGATATGATTTCAGAAATCCTTCCGGTTACGACTTTCTTATGGTTTACGATTTCGATATGATTTCGATACGTCGCCAGCCTCCTCCAGGGCTGGTTTTGATATGTGTGTGCTTTTGATATGGTTTTCGGACTTGTAGCCGAGCTGCTTTCCGAGCCGTGCTTTCCAGTGTAGCAAAAGCCACATTCAAAACCAGCTTCAAAGCCATATCGAATCCAAAAGCGGGACGAGACCCTAAACCACATCAGCATCGTAAACTTTTCATAAAAAGAATATTCATGGGCACATACCGCTACTTTGCCAGGACTGGGCGTCACAATTTTAGGCCTAAGGATTTAGCGTTAGGGTTTGAGGTTCGGGGCTAGTGTTCGGGAGTTGGGAGATGGAGTTGAGATGGAGTTCAGGGTTCAGGCTGAAGTGATGTTGATGCCTCAATAATTGGACTAGGGTTTGGACAGTGTACTATAATTACCATAAAGAACCCCCCAAAACCCTAGTCTAATGATTAAGGCCCCTACACTCATTTTGATGCCTTAAGAGGTGCAGTGGAGTCCCAGGGTTCAACCCTTGTAGCCCGAGCACGAAACAAAAACTTCTGTGTGGCTCCATGCCTGCAGGAAATCTTGGGTTTGGGGGTTTTGGGTTTGGGGGTTTAGGGTTTAGGGTTCAGGGTTTAGGGTTTAGGGTTTAGGGTTTAGGGTTTCGGTGTCGTGCAAACTAGGGTCCAGTGTAGGGTTCGCCCATCCGGGTTCAGGGGCTTAGGGTTTTGGCTGAGGAACCCTAAGCCCTAAACCCTAAACCCTGTACTCATGATCCACCAAATACGCCGACGTTCCCGACGAGTATTAAAAGGGGCTCTCGGTACGCTAAACACCGCAACCCCAAGCTACAACATACGGCTGATGCTGTAAATCCTGCATTACCCATAATAAGGAATAGACCATAATTCCCGTAGTTTAGGGTCCTTACCCCAAAACCCTATTCCAATAATTAAGGCGCCCTTACAGTAGCCGGATTGCGGAGGCAGTGCCTTTCAACCCTAAACCCTAAACCCTAAACCCTAAATCCTAAACCCTAAATCCTAAACCTTCAACCCTAAGCCCTAAACCGTGAGCGAGGGCTTCTGCTTTTTTTCTGCACCGGCCATTCCAGAAGTTATGGACTTCAATACTGTTGATGATATGAATCCTGCGTTACCTCAAGGACCCTAAACTATGGGAATTATGGTATATGCCTTATTATGGGTTATGCAGGTTTTACATCATCAACCGTAGTCTAATTTCGGGTTTTAGGGTTCAGGATTTACTGTTTACTGTTTAGTATCGGGGCCTCAATAGTTAGAGTAGCGTTGGGGATTCTTATATACTATAATAGCAACAAGGAGCCCCCCCAAAATGGTATTGGTACTGATTGAGGGACGCGACAGTCTAACTAATCTTGAAAGTGCAGGATGTGTACGGCAGTTTTTACGACAGCCTGACCTCATGCGCCCCTGATTAATCCTTAAAACACAAAGCAAGACAGACAACCCTAAACCCTGAACCCTAAACCCTAAACCCTAAACCCTAAACCCTGAACCCGAAACCCTAAACCCTGGATCCCGGAAGGGCAGATGCCGTCAAGCTTCCGGTTTAGGGTTTAGGGTTTAGGGTTTAGGGTTTAGGGTTTAGGGTTTAGGGTTTAGGGTTTAGGGTCGGGTGTTGTGAAAGACAGGAGCTGCTCAGCATTTCGCAGCTTGGGCTTCAGCGTTTGTGCTTCGGCTGTCCCCAGAGAGCCCAATACCCCTTAATCAAGGAATATATCTTAAATACTAGGGCCTTAATATCATAATTTAACGTATATTCCTGGGTTAAAGGGTATTAGGTTCTCTGGGTCTGCACGAAGACCGAATAGCAGGTCGGCATTTTTGGTCAGGGCAGGGGAATCCGCGATCGCGTCGGGGCGGGAAACGGCCATGCCACGGCTTCACCAACAGTTTCGGTGCGATGGCCGTAGCAGCGCGGTCGACAGGCCACTTGGATGCAGGGATCGATCAGGCTTGCTGCAAGTCGATCACTGCCTGCGGAAGAGCCAAGAAGTGGCAAGCCGCACTCGACGTGCTCTCAGACATCTTTGCTTCCAGGGCAACTCCGGGCGTCTGGAGCTTCAGCGGCGCCATATCGGCGTGCGACAAAGGCTTGAAGTGGCAGCTTGCGTTGGAAGTGTTGGCGAAGATGACATCTGTCTACACTACGCCGGACGTCATCAGCTACAATGCGACCATCAGCTCTTGTGCCAAAGGGGGCTCTTGGCAGATGGCCTTGTGCTTGCTCTTCCAGATGGCAGCTTCCAGACAGGTGCCAAACATGATCAGCTTCAGTGCCGGCATCAGTGCATGCGAGAAGGGTGGCGAATGGCAGATGGCGTTGTGCCTACTTTCCTTAATGCCAGAAGCCACAGTTGTTCCAGATGTGATCAGCTGCAGTGCCGCCGTTAGTGCCTGTTCAAAAGACGGTGCATGGCAGATGGCGTTGTTTCTGCTGTTTGGGATGCCAGAGGCCAACGTCGTGCCTAACGTGATCAGCTTCAGTGCTGGCATCAGTGCATGTGAGAAGGGCAGTGCGTGGCAGATGGCATTGCTTGCATTCTCAGAGATGGAGAAAACCAGGGTTGTTCCTGACAGGATCAGCTTCAATGCTGGCATCAGTGCATGTGAGAAAGGTGGTGAATGGCAAATGGCGTTGGCATTGCTTTCGCAGATGCCGAAAGCCACACTTGCGCCGAACGACATCAGCTTCAACGCAGGCATCAGTGCCTGCGAGAAGGGCGGTGAGTGGCAAGTGGCACTGCTCCTGCTGGCGCAGATGGCAGAAGCCGGAGTGGTATCAAACGAGATCAGCTACAGTGGCGCCATCAGTGCCTGTGAAAAGCGCGGGGAATGGCAAAGGGCCCTGGGTCTGTTTTGTGAGATGCCGGCAGTCAGTGTTGTTCCAGATGAGATCAACTTTAACGCTGGGATCAGTGCATGTGAGAAGGGTGGTGCATGGCAGATTGCATTGGTATTGCTGGCCCAGATGCAGAAAGCCAGGATAGCGCCAAGTGATGTCAGCTTCAATGCCGGCATTAACTCCTGTGAGAAGGCTGGTGAGTGGCAGACGGCGTTGCTGCTCTTTGCCCAGATGCCGACCCTCAGAGCTGCTCCCGACGTGATCAGCTACAGTTCGTCGATTATTGCCTGTGAGCAAGGCGGTGAGTGGCAGATGGCCTTGTTTCTGCTGTTGGAGATGCCATCAGCCGGTGTGGTGCCAAATATGGTCAGCTTCAATGCTGGAGCAAGCGCATGCGAGAAAGGTGGCCAGCGGCGACTACACCAGGATTCTCGTTAAGATGTTGGCAATTTTTGCTCTTGCACTAGGTTCAGTGCCTCTTCCGGTTCCGCATCATCACATCATCAGTGTCAGCATCTGCAGTGTCATGATTATTAACAGGCAATTAGTGTAATCACCAGCACCAGCGCCAAAATCGCGATCATCAGCACCCACCACCAAGGCCGCCGCCGCCCCCACCACCACCGCCGCCGCCGCCGCCACCACCACCACCACCACCACCACCACCACCACCACCACCGCCTCCGCCATCGGCAGAACCACCACCGCCACCGCCACCGCCACAGCCACCGCCACAGCCACTGCCACCGCCACTGCCACCGCCACCGCCACCGCCAGCACCGCCACCAGCACTACCACCACCATCGTAGCAACGACGACGACGACGACAACAGCAACAGCAACAGTAACACCAGTGGCAGCACAGAGGCCAAAGCAAAGGTTTCTGTCGTTATAGTATCGTATCACATACCCAACGAACCCTGTTCAAACCATACAGGCCCCATAGTCTAGGCTGTGTTTCATGCTCAAAAGGCGATATCCCATGGCTTTGGATCCCGAAGACCGAGAGGTGCAAGACATTGTGGGGAGGCTCGTTCAGCTGCAAGACCTTCCGTCACAGCTGCTCGTCTGGCTTTAAACAAGGGGGGGTGGCCGGTAGAGCCCAAATCTCGATACGCGAATACGAAATCCTTGCGGCAAGTTTTGAATCATACCTGAAGGCAATTACGACGAACACTGCAAACATAATTAGGCCGTTTTGTGAACGAAAACGGGACTGCAAAAGCGGTAGAAAGAGGCTCCCAAGCATGTGCAGCATCAGACTACTTAGTTGTAACCTTATAGTTTACAACTTATTACTAGTGACCGTAGTTAGTCAGTAGCAGCACATGACGCTCGTAGTCTTCGTATAATCACAGTTCGGCTGGCAACCATAATACCAAGCAGCAACAACCCGCTAGCAAGATGAAACTAGCAATCCTGGTAGGCATGCTTGCGAAGACTAAGAGCCCTAAACCCTAAACCCTAAACCCTAGACCCTAAACCTTGAGTCTCGAATCCTCAGCCCAAAATCCGAGCCATACCGCCATCAGTGGACGAGGAGCATTGGGGATGACTCGCTGGCACAGCGAAAAGAAGTATTATGAAGATTGAGGGTGAAAGAGCTTTGGGGTTCCGGGTTTCGGCCCGTAAGTTTGTCGGGGTTGGGCTGATGCGGTTTTTGCATCGAAACGGTGGCTAAGCCCTGCTACAACGGTAGAGAACCATGAATGGTAAAGGGGAATCGAGCAGAGTCCATCACCTGAGCATGGTAGTCGTTGAGATGTTGCGCGGCCAAGGGCCCCAAAACCCTAAAGCCTAAACCGTTGTAGAGCACAGCCACATGGCTAGCCAGAGATATCAACCTGGAGCCGGGATGAATAGTATCCCTTTGTCGGCCCAATAGACTTGCAATACCCGGAACCCTAAACCCTCGACCCTCGACCCTTGGCCCTAAACCCTAAACCCTTGACCCTAAACCCCAAACCCTGAACCCTACACTAACTATACTATGTACCAGACCTCTATCCTGCTTAAGGCTCCTAGATTCGAGAGTGTAGGCCAGCCCTGCAGCTTACCACACACCCGACACATGCCGAAACCCTAAACAGGGGTTCGGGTTTCGGGTTCAGGGACCCTAAACCCTAAACCCTAAACCCTAAACCCTAAACCCTAAACCCTAAACCCTAAACCCTAAACCCTGAGTTCTAAACGGAAACCGACAACCAGCCCAAAGTCCCAAAGCCTAAGCAGTAAACCATGCTTTCCAAACGAAAAGAGTCGGAGGATGAGACCGACAGTAAACCCCAAACCCTCAACCCTAAA
>CAJNDV010023603.1:48306-61440 GCA_905221635.1 Symbiodinium sp. CCMP2456
AAACCCTAAACCCCTAAAGCAATAAACCCGAAGCCCTAAATCCCAAAGGGACCGCTTCCTAGCCGATCTCCCCAACTCCGGGGAGAAGACGCGGTGGACGCCTAGCTGTCGGCTTCCTCGGGTGCCCTGGACATTGTAATGTGGGCTTTCATGGTTTTTAGGGTTTGGGGTTTAGGATTTGGGGTTTAGGGTTTAGGGTTCAGGGTTTGGGGTTGGGGTTTGGGGTTTAGGGTTTGGGGGATCCGGGTGAAGGGATTTTCGGATTAGGGGCCTGGTTCCTGACGGGAGATTTGCGTCGGGGGTATCGAAGCCTGAATCACTTGAAACGGTTTGGGGGTATGAATAGAGTAGGGTGTTGTGTGGGTAGATTATAGTTCATGTATTATTTTGGGGGCCTCAAAGGGCCCGTAAACCCTAAACCCTAAACCCTAAACCGTGATTTAGAGAACTACCCATATCGTTATCGCAGAGTCAACCCAAAAGTCCTCTTCTAGTTATGAAGGCCCAATTCAAGCTCCTGTGGACCGAGAAAGGCCACGTGAGAACGACGATGATCCCAATTCCACTGGGGCCTTAACAGTTGCAATGGGGTTCTTCGTATATGGGTAGTCCTCTAAATTAGGGTCCTTTTGGGGGTCCCTTTTATAAGGTTGCCGTATTAAAATGGGGACCTAAACAGGGACCCTAATTTGAAGAACTACCCATATGCTAGTAAAAATATATTAGGGAACCCTCGGGAATAGTATGGCTAACAAGTTAGGCCCCAAAGGTAACAACGAGAGCAATAGTTTGAAGAAGAGGAAGAGCTGATATTTCTCAGCGTTGCGCATGACCTCACATCCGCAGCCCGAAGATCACAGCGACCCCTTGCTTCTTTTTTCTTACGAATCCGAATATTTTCAGGGCTTAGGGGAGAGGGTTTCTTATTCAGGTTCCTACAGTATGCATGTCAGTTAGGAAGTTCAGTTGACCTTGCCGCTGGTGAAAGGATACCGTGTTCGCTGCTTTCGCTCATGTTTTGCTGCCCAGGCGGTGTTGCGGAAGCTCATTCCCCATGCAAAAGGCCCCATACGAATCTCACGCCATGTTTTGGTGGAAATCTCCTTCAAATATAACGCCTTTACAGCCCAAGCCCAAGATCCTTGCGTCTACCCTAAACCCTAAACCCTAAACCCTAAACCGCGGATCTAGAGCAGTTTTCAGGTCATCTGCCTCAACCTGATGCTGCCCTATGCCGCCGGCCTGTTCTCTTATGAAGTACTTGGAGGGTCGGGAGACTTAGTAAGTAGGTAATAAGTAGACTTATAAGTACCCTAAAAGGGACCCTAATTGGGGTTATAGTACTTATAAGTCTATAAAATAGCCATTTACTAAGTCCCCCGACCCTCCAAGTATGTGGTTGGTGTTTTGGGGCACAGCCGTTCGGGATTCGCCTCAGCGCCCTGCTAAAGGCTGAAGCCCTCAAGCTAAAACCACACCTATGCTGCCTCAGAGCTAGTTGGGAGTTTCCAAAAATAAGGGGTACCTTCTTTGGGGGTCCTTATAATAAGGATCCTACTATTTAGGGTACTATATTAGGGTCCCCTATTTTGCGGAAACTCCCAGTTGCAAGTAAACAGTGGGGGCTGAAGCGCTCCTGTGTGGGGTGCAAGACAACCGTGTCTACGTTCTATTGCACATTGCCTAGGAGAGCCCAGGATCTTCGAGGTTTAGGGTTTAGGGTTTAGGGTTTAGGGTTTAGGGCCATTTCCCGCTTAGGTCTTCATGGGTACTCTGTACGTGAGAGTTGAAGCACGCGATCTGCCACATAAGATCGAGGCCGATGTAGCGAGCGTTGCCCGCCTGCTGTTGTAGTGACAACCCACCTTCTTGGAGCATTGCGGCTTGCCGGTAGTTCAGCTTCAGGAGATGCTAATCTGGACTCTAGCCTTAGTGTGAAACCCTAAACCCTAAACCCCAAACCCTAAACCCTAAACCCTAAACCCTAAACCCGAAACCCTAAACCCGAAACCCTAAACCCTAAACCCGAAACCCTATAGACCCTAATATTCAGGCTTCAGCGTAGGCATTGCTGGACCCCCTCCTGGCTCTACTTGGAGGGTCGGGGGACTTAGTAAAGGGTTATTTTTAGAGACATATAAGTACTATAACCCCAATTAGGGTCCCTTTTAGGGTACTTATAAGTCTACTTATTACCTACTGACTAAGTCTCCCGACCCTCCTGGCTCTAGGCCAAGACTCCTGTTTCAGGTTCACGTTGCTTTTCCTTCCGATCCGAAACTTCTCCGACCGACTATGCCGAAACCTGCAAGTTATGTGTTTGTATATATATATATATGTGTGTATAGTATAGTATATATGTGTGTGTGTATATATATATATATATATTGATATTGATTGCATGATATATATATATATATAGAACACAGTGTATACGCTTGTACCTATACCTATATATACATAATGTATCAATTTTATATACTATGTATTATCATGTGCCACAGGACTTGTTCTTCAGTTGTAGCAGAGTACCAACAGGAGGCCCAGGGGCGATCCAGCCTTTGGAGCAATCGGCACATAGGAACTGTATTCAGCTCATCCTCTCCCATGTGGCCCAGTGTCAGGTGCCGTCAGGTTTTGGTGTAATATACTCATCTTTTACGTGCTCCCAATTTGAGTCGAATTCTGCAGCAACGGTCTTAAGGCGTAAGCAAAGCCTAAACTCTAGAACCCAAAGCCGTAAGCCCTTAACCCTACACCCCTACACCCCCTAAGGCCTGTCCTGAGCCCTGAGGTCTTCCCCCTAAACTTTCAACCCCTAAAAGGGTTTAGGGTTTAGGGTTAAGGGTGCACCTATCGACCCACAGCACGAAGTTTCCAGAGCCTTGACGTCAATCAGGAGACCGGCATCGTTCCGTGGAGGAAGGAAGACCCCGGTGCGAGCTTCCTGCTTTGCAATTTAGGGTTTAGGGTTTAGGGTTTCGGGAGCTTCGTGCTTTGCAATCGCTGGCTTTTAGATACGAGGTACGCTTCATGTTAGCTACTGTAGACACCTGTTGATTTATAAGATATATTCGTTTTTACTCGGGATCCACATTGGCATGCAGGTCGAGGGTTTGTGTCTTTTTGGAACAGTTCAAGAGATTGAGAAGTGGAAAAGGATGATAGGCGCTGGTAACGCCTTCAGCATCCTCTAGACTCTGGGACAATGAGGATTCGACTCTACGGCAGAGGGTTTAGGGTGTAGGGTTAAGGGATTAAGATTCAGAGCGGCTCTATGCGATTTGGAAGGGGGCTGTTGAGAGGCAAGCCTGCTCGGGTTTATCGTGCCAGCATGCTCGGGATTGACGGTCCTAAACCCTGAACCCTGAACCCCAAAGCCTAAACCCTAAACCCTAAAGCCTAAACCCCAAACCCCAAACCCTAAAGCCTGAACCCTAAACCCCAAACCCCAAAACCCTAAACCCTAAACCCTAAAATTGCAGTCTGTGCAAGTTTTACAAGGGCAGCCATGAGCCCTCTGCGCAAGTAGGGCCAACACCCCGGTCTCACTGGGTTGCCCACAGCACTGACTACGACAAAGACGGTTTGTTAGGGAGAGGAGGGTTTAGGGTTTAGGGTTTAGGGTTGCGGCCAGCTGTTCACTGTCACAATGTATCATGTTCCATTCACCCTGAAGCGTAAATTTCAAGGCTAGGCCTTGGGATGGATGCAGAAGGCACCGAGTTCTTCCATTCCAGCTTGCTGGTTCCGAAAATCAGGTGCCCTGAACCCAGAGCGTGGATGCCGAACCTTATCCTCTCAAACACCACAAGGGGGACGAAATCCTCTCAAAACCCCAAAACGGGGAACGAAATTGTGCTATGTGCTTCGCATGTCCGACCACGAAAGAGCAATTAGTTTCCTCCAAGTGGATGGCAGAGTTATTGGAGGACCGGACACCTGTGCTGCCCGGTCAGACCGTAAACCCTACAGTCGGTGGAACAGCTGACCCAGCATTTGTGTTCACAAGAGCATCGCCCTTGACAGCAATGCTCAATCAAAAGACTACTCGCTCCTGACCTCTGCAGAGTGACACGTCCCACGCATCTAAAAGAAGTCGAACCCCTAAGCCGTATATAAACCCCGAAAGTCATTGCTGCGAGCGTGTGCCAGACCTGAAGCAGCACCGCGACGATCACGAGCCGCTTCGACACATACTGCGAACGATGCACCCCGACGCGATATCGCCCAAGCGATTCTCAAAACTTTCTGCGTGAAAGTTAGGCTGCTTCGAACGTAATTTCCTCGCCAGCCTTCAAGTTGGCCTGGTAAGCATCTAGAGATAAGACGAAGCAAACCTGACAATTGAATGCACAACGAACATTGGGTGGGTCGGTCGGGCTTCAGCAGCCGCTCGGGAGCCCCGGCACACCTTAAACCCGAGACCCGACATCCCAAAAAGGAAGTCCCAAAGCTTAAGCCCGAAACCCTAAACCCCAAACCCCAAACCTTAAACCCAAACCCGAAACCCTAGACCTTAAACCTTAAACCTTAAACCCGAAACCCTTAACATGGGGGTGCCAGGTCTCACCCATGGAGTCGCTTGAAACTCTCGACACGGGCCTTAATGATTAGAACAGCGTTGTGGGGCCCATTTTACTATAGTTATAGTAAGGAGCGCCCCAAAGTAGTATTGGTAAGTATTGAGGCCCGTACATTAACCCTTACGAGAGCCCGGACGGTTCCCCCTTGTTCCTTGAAGCCTCAAGAAGCAACCCTAAACCCTAAACCCTAAACCCTAAACCCTAAACTCTTCGACAGAAGTCTCCCAGGCTTTGTTGCATTCTTCCATATCGCCCCGGAGACCATCCGAGCCTCAGAGCGTTCCTCGTCAACTGGCGTTTGAGGATTTTTCCTGCGGTTTCGGGGCTTGGCTCTTCAAAGCGTAGTACCCTTAACCCTAATGCCCTAAACCCCTAAACCCTAAACCCTAAACCCTAAGCCTTAAAGCCCTAAACCTCAAACCCTAAACCGTAAATTGTAAAGGGTTTGGGGGTCGAGGCTCCTTCTGCTCCCACGGGCAAGTTGGGAGTCTGGCAGAAGGGGTGGAAGGCTGCGTGCCGCGTTTCAAGCGAGGTGGTTTAGGGTCTAGGGTTTAGGGTTTAGGGAATTTTACGCCAGATTTTTCATTGCCACAAGCCTGAAAGCCCTCAAGCCTAAACCTCACCCGACGGCCTTAAATCATTGGCGCCCGAGCAGCTGTCAATACTACACCTCCTTTGATGCACTCCAAATCCTTATTCTGATTATTTTCGAGGCCCGTAGACCCTAAACCCTGAACCCTAAAAGGGCCCTCAAAAAAAACCCTAAACCCTAAACCCTAAACCCTAAACCCTAAACCCTAAACCCTAAACCCTAAACCCTAAACCCTCCATTGAACCCCAAGCAAACCCCAAACCTTCAGCCCAAAGCCCTCAACCCCTGAAGGACTGAAACCCTCAACACTTTCAAGCCTTAAACCCCTAAACCCTAAACCCCTAAACCCCTAAACCCCTAAACCCTAAACCCTAAACCCCTAAAACACCCCCAAGCCCCAAACGCTAAAGCTCGAAGTGCCTCGCTAGGCAAAGATCCTCCAGCAGAGATCCTCCAGCTCGTCGATTTCTTTGCAGGCCGGGTGGGTTTAGGGTTTAGGGTTTAGGGTTTAGGGTTTAGGGTTTAGGGTTTAGGGTATCTTTGGGGTTCATCTGGGCCTTATAATACGGGTTCTATAACGGTTCTATAAGGGTTCTGTCAGGGGTCCTTTTCAGGTTTGGGGGTTTAGGGTTTCTTACGTGCGGCTCTGGGGTTTCGGGGGTTTAAGATTGGGGTTTAGGGGTTTAGGGGTTTAGGGTTTAGGGTTTAGGGTTTAGGGTTTAGGGTTTAGGGTTTAGGGTTTAGGGGTTTAAGGCGCTTTGGCTGGGCCTTCTTGGGCTATACCACTGTGCGATGTATTATTGTGATTTGCTTCATGAAAATATGGGTAGTTCTCTAAATCAGGGTCCCGTTTTAGATCCCCAAAGTAGTACGGCACCCTTATTAAAAGGGACCCCAAAGGGACCCTAATCTAGAGAACTACCCATATACTCCCATTATACCCCAAAACCTACTTTTTTGTAGTAAATCCCATATTAGGGTTTATAATAAGAACCTACAAAAAAGAGGGTTTGGGGTTCTTAAGGTATACCCCGGTTATATTAAACTGCTACTATACAGGGTTTAGGGAGGTGTTTGTTCTTGACCCGCGGCAGGGGGGAACTTGCAGCGGCGCAGGATCCGAAGTTCTGTGAGTCGTCCACAAAGTTCCCGCAGGCAGTTAGGTTTAGCGTTTAGGGTGTAGAGTTTAGGGTTTAGGGTTTAGAGTTTAGGGTTTAGGGTTTAGGGTTTAGAGTTTAGGGTTTAAGGTTTAGAGTTTAGGGTCTAGGGGTTCAGGGCTTTACGGATCGAGGGTTGGAGAGACATACGCGCAGACTCACTCGATCCTTTATCCAGGGCCAGTGGGGGCCAGAGCGATCCGTTCAACCCAAGCCAACGAGCTACCAAACAAACTAAGCCTCAAACGCCCCAAGCCATTCTGATAATGAGACCGTTAATCCCAGAAGGAAGCAAGACTAAACCCGTCCAACCCTGAGCTATAACCAAAATCCCAGCTCTCTTAATTCGGATCCCCATGCCGCCCTGCAAACTCTTCCACTAATGCTCCAAGCCTATCAGAAGACCATGTTCATGATATGCAAAGCTCCCTCTGAGGTGATTACTTGCAATACCACCTGCAATGTAAGCATTTCTTGACGCTACACCCTAAACCCTGAACCCTAAGCTCTAAACCCTAAAACCACAAACACTGCACCCCAAAGGCAAACCCCTAAACCCTAAACCCTAAACCCGAAGCGCTAAACTCTAAACCCAAGCGCTGCACCCCGAGCCCAGGCTCTAAAGCCTGTACTCTGAAACCCAGCTTAGCTCCAGAGCTCTACAGCCGAAGCAGCACCAAAAGCTCAAGAACACCCTACAAGCCCATCTTCCAGAATATAAACTCCCAGATTCTAGATTCATGGAAGGGCTCCATTTTTTTGCAATTCCCTAACCCTAAACCCTAACCCTAAACTCTAAACCCCCTGAGCTTTGAGCGTGAGGCCCCGGCGGCGCCCCAGGGGGTCCGCGATCGGACCCCGATCGAAGCACTTCGGCTTGGAAGACTTCTGGGTGTGGGGTTTAGGGTTTGGGGTTTTGAGTTTCGGGCTTGAGGTTTGGGGTTTGGGGTTTAGGGTTTTGGGTTTGGGGTTAAAGACTTCTCCAAGGGGAAGCTATGAGGAATCTATAAACCCTAAACCCTAAACCCTAAACCCTAAACCCTAAACCCTAAACCAGGGCTTCGAGTTCATCGTCGTCTTGATGCGTTTTTTTTTGGGGGGGGGCTGTGCAGGGCTTAGGTTCCCTCGTATGGTTCAGCTTCTAGGGCTTGTAGGGTTCTTTTAGGGTTTAGGGTTTAGGGTTTAGGGTTTAGGGTTTAGGGATAAGCATTATACGACCTTAGGGCTTAAAGAGATTATGGGGTTAAGAGAGAATAGGGGTTAGTGCTTTCTGGGGCTTCGCTACGTACCGCTCTCGTCTGGCGTTTGAGTCCTCATCCTCCCTGCCGAAGGGTTTGTTGGCGTGGGGAATCGTTGAGACGAACATTTCAGGGTGCCATAGGCCGCACAACCGCCAGGGTTTAGGGTTTAGAGTTTAGGGTTTAGGGTTTAGGGTCAATTCTCCCTAACCCCGTCACCCCCAATTTGGAAAACTGAAGAGAGACACACAGCCCCCATGCTCGAAACTTCCTGAGCTTCGGTAAGCTTCCACGGAGGCCTTGCTAGCCGGCTGGAGACAGGCAAATCCGGGCTGTTTCCTTGGCCTATGTATCAGGGGGTTTAGCGTTTATGGTGATTCAGGGTTTAGGGTTGTGCTGGGTGCAGTAATTGGGAGTTGTCATGCCAACCACAAGCAGAATTATCTCCCCCTTCCTCCGTCTCCCTCCCTGTGTTAAACATTCTTTACAGTTCCGGGGCCTGGAAGCCTTCCGCGCAGATTTCTTTAAGCCTCCCAGCGCATGTTTTCAACACATGAGGCTGACGTGACAGGTTTAGGGTCAAGAATTCCTTTATATACGCTTTTAGGGATCCTATTTTTTATCCTCAACCCTAAACCCTATAATTAAAGCAAAAACCCTGAACCCTAAGCGGAACCTGAACCCTAAACCGTAATTAACACCTAAACCCTAAACCGTAATAGGACGGTTTAGGGTTTAGGGATTTAGGGTCTAAGGAAGGCTCCACCCTGAACCCTATAATCCCAAGACTGCGAGCCCCCAGCTCCTGCAGCTCATATCCTGCTTTATCCCAAACCCTGGGATGCGCTTTGGTGCGAGGCTGGCTTTTTTCCGATCCGTCCTCCGATGCTTCAAAGGGCAGACCCCCCCATCCCGCCCTAAGCTGCATCAAAGCCTGACTGTCCGCAGGCAAGAAGAAAGACGTGCAGTCTGGCATCTTCAAGGAGGGTCTTATTACACCCCTGAACCCTAAACCCTCAACCTTAAACTTTTAAACCCTAAACGCCCCAAAGGCCTTACGTGCAGGGCCGCAATGGTGTCTCAATGTCGGCTCCTTGTGTGGTGTTATATAGGTTTTAGGGTTTAGGGCTTAGGCTTCTTCAGGGTTTAGGGTCATATGGTTCACACAGCTGATAGTCTTGGTCCATGTATCCGGTCAGATCATCGGGGAGCAGCATGTGGTGATACTATGCAGCCTTGGTACTGGGCCGGTACGTGTGCTTGTGTTTGGCAAGTCCTGTTTTATCTAGGCTGGTTCAGTTGCCTGCCTCAACCCTAAACCCTAAGCCCTAAACCCGTTGCTGCTTCTTTGCGAATCACTTTTGATTATTCGCACGGTTGCTGTGGCGGCTTGTCATTCCAAACTGCAACAAGACTTTGTGAGCTTTTCTGGGCACTTGTGTGCGTAATACGTTTTAATCACTTAAGTAGGGCAAATTATCGTCGCGCATCATGAACTCCATTGTCCTAAACCCTAAACCCTAAACCCTAAACCCTGAACCCTAAACCCTAAACCCTAAACCCTAAACCCTAAACCCTAAACCCTAAACCCTTGTGTGTTTATAAGCTGGGCGTTCGAACCTCTGAGCTCACGCTCCCTCTCGACCAGCACCTTAAGTACCATGCTGAAGCCCTTTTGGAGTTTGGGGTTGTTGTGTAGGGTTTAGGGCGCTTTCTGGTGTGGGTTTGGAGTTTGGAACACAAATTTAGAGATTGTTGGAGTTATGGATCAGAGCCCAAACCTGATTGCATGCATGATGATCCTTCCTAAACCCTAAACCCTCAGCCACGCTCGGCAGTCTCTCCCCATCGCGCAGGCCAATGCCAAGTGCCTGAATCCAGAAGATGTCAACGTCCCAGAGATGCTCCATGCAGCCCAGCTGATGAAGGTAATCCTAAACCCTAAACCCTAAACCCTTTTGAGGGCCTTACACAGCTTGGGTCTGCAAGAAGGTCCAGGGTTTAGGGATTTAGGGTTTAGGGTTTAGGGTTTGGGGTTTGAGGTTTTTTGAGGGCTCCGACGTTCGAGGTTGAGGGTTTTGGAACTAGGCATGCCAGCAGACTTGGGCGGCTGTTGTTATCAAGACGGCAACGGTTACTATCACCGCCATCGAAAGTTTGTTTCACGGCCGTGCCATTGCAACGAATCCGGCACTTATTATCAAGAATCCGACCGAGAGTTGCTGAAATCAGGATTCCCTGCGCAAGCGCGCCCATCGGCTGTTTAAGGTTTTGAGGTTGAGGGTGTCGTTGTTGATTTTTGGGTAAAGAAGTCTAAACCCTTAACCCTAAACCCTGTTTTCGTTGTCACCCCTCATGCCAAGGCAATTTCAGGTTCCCCGGCCATGGGACACCTTAAACCGTCTCTGCGTGGAGGCCCCTAGGCCCCTAGATCCTCAACCCTAAATTTAAATTCTAACTCCATACACCCTAAGCCGTTGGGCTATAGACATAGAGCTTTCATCCTAGAATACCATGCAATATATTATTGCATGTTGTGTTATGTGGTGTTATGTTATGTTATGTTGTGTTGTGTCATGTTGTGTTACAATATGTTATGTTGTGTTATGTTATGCTATGTTACGTTACATTATGTTATATCATGTTATGTTATGCTATGTTATGTTATATCGTGTTATGTTATGCTATGTCATGTTATGTTATGATGCATGTATGTATGTATGTATGTATGTATGTATGTATGTATGTAGGTAGGTAGGTAGGTAGGTAGGTAGGTAGGTAGGTGGGTGGTAGGTAGGCAGGTAGGTAGGTAGGTAGGTAGGTAGGTATACACTATTCTATATTCGATTTTTTTACCATACTGTATTTTCTCTTGTATGATGTCATGTGGTGTTTCATTGCATTATACTGTGTTCTATTTCTCTTCCATTCCAATCCATTCCAACCTATTCTGTTCTATTTTATTCCATTTCTGCTCTATTATGATATCATTTATAATATTGTGCCATTGTAGCCAAGTGTATTGCAATGAAGTGATGTTGGTTTGTATATTGATGTTGATGGGCATTATGTTTGCCTTTGTCATTGTGGTCTCTGTTGCTGCCAGTAGCGGCCATTTGTAATATAGGGGCTATATGGTTACAATAATAGTTTGGGGGTTCCTTATTCTAATTAGAGTAGAATACCAACACCCTGTTCCAATTATGAAGGCACCGGTATTAGCAAGATTTTAAGATATTATTATGGCTGGTGTTAGTCATTATCTCTACGAGCTGTGTTGCTTTATGTTCACAGTCCTAGTGTTGATGATAAAAATCCTGCATTACCTTAAGGACCCTAAACTATGAGAATTCTGGTATATTGCTTACGTTTATATGGGTAATGCAGTGTTTATGTCATCAACCGTAGTGAAATTGTTGAAGCTACGGGAAGAATGCGATTCTCCATACCCGGTCGGTCTTCAATCCCCTTTAAAGGGGTTTAGGGTTTAGGGTTTAGGGAACCCTATTCTAATTATTAAGGCCCCTACATTATAGAACCCTATCAAAGATCCCTTACAGAACCCTGTAAGGATCCCTTTAGAGGTTTGATAATTGGCTTCGGGGACCTCGGCTCCCGCGAAGTCCTTCTTTTTTTCGTGTCTGCCCAGCTGTGACCGAGGAGTACAACGGCAAGCCATGCCTGATAACCAAGTCCGGCTACATCGTCAAGGACAGCGGTTGAGCGAAACGGACTGTCAATATAGGGCTTGAAACTCGAAAGTTGTAATTGACAGCGACAGTGTCCCGACTCAGGTGTGGGGGTTTCCGAAAATAGGGGACCCTCACATAGTACCCTAAATAGTAGGATCCTTATTATAAGGACCCCTAAATAAGGTACCCCTTATTTTCAGAAACTCCCATATTGAACACTTTGCTTCAGGACCCCGCCGGCGAATGGTGCGAGCTGGGAATCGACGTTCGGGGCTGGAATGTTTTAGCGCCCAGGCTGCCTCAGTAGGGTTTAGGGTTTAGGGTTTAGGGTGCTGTCCGCGAGTGTCTGTGGGCACGTGCACCGTGTTTAAGCATCATCTGCATGATGGCTGGGATCCCATCTATCCAACAAACGAGCCATGTTCTACTCCCAATATAGGGGCCTAAGTAATTGCCAATACTCTTCTGGGGGTTCCTTATTATAACTATAGTATAATGGGCCCCAAAACCATATTCCAATTATTAAGGGCCCCAATATAGAACCCTATCAAGGATCCCTTATAGAACCCTTTAAGGATCCCTTTAAAGGAACCCTATTCTAATTATTAAGGCCCCTACAGTATAGAACCCTGTCAAAGATCCCTTACAGAACCCTTTAAGGATCCCTTTAAAGGAACCCTATTCTAAGGCCCCTACATTATAGAACCCTATCAAAGATCCCTTATTAAATAGAACCCTTTAAGGATTCCTTTAAAGGAAACCTATTCTAGCTATTAAGGCCCCTACACCCTAAACCCTAAACCCTGCAAGGATCCCTTTACAGGAATCCTAAATTACCAATGCCATTTTGGGGGGCTCCTTATTAGAAGTACTGTATCAGAAACCCCAAAACCCTATTCTAAGTATTAAGGCCCCTGCATGATCTCCTTTTTGTTCACCCTTATTCTTCCTCCTTGTCCTGTCTTCCTCTCCTTTGCTTCGCGCGCCGTCGTCTCAGAAAATCAGCACCCAAACTCGACGGGCTCAACTTCCCTAGAGTAGGGGCTGAAGAATTAGAATAGGGTTTGGGGGTATAGTATACCACAATTATAATAGAGACCCCCCAAAACTCTAGTCTAAATGTAGGCGCCTTAATGATTAAGATAGGGTTTGCCCAAACCTTATCTTGTACTACAATTATAATAAGGAACCCCCAAACCCTAAACCCTAAACCCTGAACCGGTATTTCTAATTATTTAGGCCCCCTATACTATATTAGTCAGACGCCTGCTTGATGCAAAGGTGCGGAAAATGCTCCTCGTCGGAATTAACCCATCCCTTTCTCCTCGGCAAAGGCCTGCAGGTTTCGGGTTTAGGTTTAAGGGTTTAGGGTTTAGGGTTTAGGGTTTAGGGTTTAGGGTTTAAGCGTAATGGAGTTCAGGGTTTCGGGCTCGGGCTCAGCACAGAGGGAGCGTGCCCAGTAAGCGGATTTGGCCTTTGGCGTTTCTCAACCTGAACCCCGCCACCTCAAACCGCCCAAACCCTAAACCGAAAGCACTACGGCACTTTCGGATTTACCCTAAACCCTAAACCCTAAACCCTAAACCCTAAACCCTAAACCCTAAACCCTACACCAAGGGCATGGTCTGCAGCAGCCAGAGAGCGCCCTCAAAGCCACTCGAGCCCGGGAGCTTCACCCCAAAGCCTTTCAGAGCAACCCCCCTACACCCTAAACCCTAAACCCCTAAACCCGTAAACAGCTAGACACCGACACCCCTAAACCCTAAACCCTAAACCCTAAACCCCTAAACAGCTAAACACCGAAACCCCTAAACCCCTAAACCCTAAACCCTAAACCCCTAAACCCCTAAGACCCTAAACTCTAAACCC
>CAJNDV010023614.1:0-24429 GCA_905221635.1 Symbiodinium sp. CCMP2456
GAGTAGGAGTAGGACTGGGATGGAAGTAGGGGTAGGAGTAAGGGTAGGAGTAGTAGCAGCAGTGGTAATGGTAGTGTTAGTGGTAGTGGTAGTGGTAGCGGTAGTGGTAGTGGTAGTGGTAGTAGCAGCAGCAGTAGTAGGAATAGCAGGGTCAGGAGCAGTAGCAGCAAGATAGTTTCGGCAAGGTGAGCGACGAAACAATGAATAGTCAACAACAGTTGTGTGGGTCAGTCTCGGGAGGAAAATTTTTGATGACCGCGAAGGGAAGCGTATGAGCATGTCGAGTCGGCGTGGTGGGTCAGTGCAGGTGCCCAGTTCCCATGTTACAACAACATCGGATGTGTTTGTCTGCTTTAGTTACTTACTTAACCATTGCAATTTCATTGTAGGTGCAGTCCCAGAATGTTGTGAATTGGGCATGCTGCGGCAGAAAGCTTGCCAGATCCGAAGAATAGTAAGATCCAGGATGCAGCTGAAATTCACCGTTTGCACAAGGACTGTCATCAGTTTATTTGAGCATGATGCCCTGATGGGCCAATTAGTTCATCTCGGCATGCACAGCTCTTTATCAAGGGCCACAGCAGCAAGCTTCGCTTGCACATTGAAGCTGCAAGGTGGGCAGTATGAGCCATGCTGTGTGCAGCACAACACAGAACTGGCAGTTGCTGGCGCACGTGCAGGTCAACATGGCCATTGCCAGACCCGCCGATTTACTTCTTTTTGTGCTGTTCGAGCTTTGATTCAGCCGGCTGTGTGGTTTGTGCATCACATTGCTGAAGTTTTTCTCGTAGCATATCTCTCATGGGACGATCGCAGTGAAGTGTCTCGTGGCCAGGCTGACACGCCGCTGCTGCTGCGCTGTGTAGCCGAATTTATCGGAGCTTTCCTGCCATTCTTCACAGTTGGTATTCGCCTCGGAGTGAGTTTGGTGTCTCACCGTGATGCGCATGAGTGATATGTTCCACCAAGCGACGACCTAGGCATGGAATCCTTGATCCGTGTTGGTTGTCTTTTGCTGTGTGATGTTGTTTCTGCGGCGTTAATTGCATGTCGTCTTTATTATTTAAACTATCCTTGTTATTTGTCTATGAGTTTGTTGTTTAAAGACTCGACCATTGACCAACTCGCATTGGATTTGCGTAAACGCGTCTCTAGAAATTTGGTTTCTGCTGTGCCTTGTCAGCAAAACGCCCACTTTAGGACACATCCGGCTTACGTCGAGAAGTCCTTGCGCCCGAGAGTGAAAGTCAAAAGCTGCCAACACAACCGGACACATCAAGGATCCTGAGACTTTCGCTGGGGCCGTAGTTCATGCTGGTCTTCCTGAATCAGCCTTTGACAATGCAGTGCATGTTGCATGCGTGACTTATGGCATGTCAGCAAGTCATCGACAATCAAATCAAACACAGGGCTCCAGCACCAAGCGCTGTTAGGTTTCAATGTACTGTCTGGGGCCGCTGTGCTCGGCGGTGTCTCGCTAGCAACGACGTTGTGGCCCCGGCCAAGCTTGATGCAGGGCTCACTTGTTCGTTACAGGATCTTGCCCGAGTCTTGCTAATGAAAAGCTGACTTGAGGGGCTAATTTTGTTACATTGTGAGCACAGTTGTTGGGTTGCGTCTACGAGTTGTACTGATGACATCGCGCACAGAAGGGGTCTGTACATCGCCAGGACTGTGGTGACTTACGCACTGGCTGGAGTTTCTGGTGCGAATTTTTCACCGGCTGTCACTTTAGCGACCTGAACTTAGCATTTGTCCTTGCTTTTGTCGCAGATGCAACTTTTGCAAGACTGAGGCTTTACCTCAGCAAGAGGCTTGGCGGGTCGGGATCTCGGCCTTCGCAGGCTTGCCCGAGGCTTGCCAGGCGACATCCGTCCTTGTCGACCGAGGCCAGGACTTGATGCCTCTGTTGCGGGGATGTATGCCTTGGTTCAGCGCTTGGATCGGCGCAGTTGATGTCTGACTTTGCCAAAGCTACCTGCAGCAGCTGACAAGAGGTCCAGCTGGCGGGCGGGATCTGCTGCGGATTCTGTTTTGCGCTGGCCTCAGCGATAAGAGACCAACAGTCCAGACAACAGATGCGCACGGCACGGATCGATGCTCTGGCAGGTCAACATGTTTGCAGATTCTTTCAGGAGCGCTCAGAAGCGTTGACTTGTCATACGGAAGCTCTCCAGCTGCGCAGGCTCGGTCCTGGAGCAGGATTCAGTGGTCGACTCGGGGCCGGTGAAATGCGTAAAGCGACACTGACAAATCTTGGCTGTACCAGGCTGGGTCGATGCCTGCTTCTGCGAAGCCATGTACTCTTGCCTCTTCTGCTTCGTGGTAGTTGGCCTCAGTGATCAGATTCTGTTTGGGAGTGTAGTAGCCTCCCGCACGCAAAATGAGGTCTTGAACACCACTGCAGCAAGAGCTTACAGCTCGGAAGGGTGCGTGCCCAAGCATTCCTGTGAGTCTGTCTCGGGTTCCGATTGTGCGAGCAGCGGGACCGAGAAACGAGTTCTACGGCATAGCAATCGGAGCAATGGCCCTTGCAGCCTCCTATGCGGCAGGGCCTGTCTCTGGAGGCCTGTTTTCTGGCTGTGGAATGTCAGCAGACGAACAATAAAAACACAGTTGCTCATTGCATCCAGCCAGAAGGATCAGAGACTTTACCGAGCCCGCAACTATTGCGACAGTGTTCCCTTCTCGGTTCATCGGCGTGAGGCCTCCTCAATCCGGCCATCACAGTGGGCCTCGGGCTTACTTGGGCTTGGAAATTGCTGGTGACTGGCGGTGATTGGTGATTGCTCATTTCCTCTTGATGCATGGCATGTTTCAGGCGTCGATTTTGCAGGAGCAGGCAACTTGGAACAAGCAACTAGAACTTTGGGTTGTCGTGTTTGCGTCGTTCACGCATGGTGTGACACATGGCAGGTGCCGGATTTGGAAAGTCGTTGGTGTATGCGATCTTCCAGTTGTCTTTTCCTTAGCATGGACTTGGCGCTGCAGGTGAATTGCATTGCTCGCGCAACAGTGTTTTTGAGATCAAGGCTGGGAGCAGGCATTGCTGCGCTTCTCTTCAAAATGGCGACTTGGATACACCAACAAGCAGCCAGGCCTCGCAGACTTGAGGACATTAGTGTTTCTGGTCAATCTGCAAGTTGTCCCAACTATCTGTGTGCCGAGCAACTATCTGTGTGCCGAGTGGCTGGCCAGAGCAGTCTCGCGTTAAAGTCAGGAAATCCAGAAAACTATTGGGTTGAAAAGGGTACCAGAATGCGACTGGTCCAACAACAATGTCGAAGATGCCTGTGGGCATTTCATGGGCCAGCGTCTAGTTTCGGACTTGAAGACATATCTGGGATCACTTTACTTGAAGTTTCCGAGGTTCGGCCGATGGACTTCGACGAACCGGAGTCACCAAGGACGAGGCCGATCGGTTAACAAGACAGTCACCACACCAAGGGTCGCCCAACGCTTCAGACGTTGGCAGGCTGATCAGCGAGATCATTGGGACGTTTGCTTTGGTACGCCCAGCCCCGAGAACCCTGGAAGGGCAAGCTTGGCATGACGAGGTGGTGACTGTTGGCCTCTCTGCACTGGCGAAGACATCGATGGCCGTTGTCGCCATTGCTGGGCCCGTCCGGCATGTCGGCTTGGGGATCTAAGGGGTAAGGCCATGTGCCGTGTGAGTCTACAAGGAGTCGGCAGTTCGTTCTTTTTGGACTGCTTGGAGGTGCCTCTGCAGTCTGGTCTACGCCCTGGGAGACGTGTGCAGATCCAAGTCGAGCTTGTGAAGAAAGCACTTTGCCTCCTCTGTCTCTTCTTCGCTTTGGCCCGTGCATTTTCTCAGAGAAGGTGTGTTGTTCGTGGGCAGGTCCGGCGCTCACTTCAACCCCGCGGTCACAGTGGCAGTTCTGCTAAGTGGCCACGTGCCCCGGCTGCCCCGGCCGAGCTGAAAGCACCGGTCGTAACTGTAGCGGAGCCAGGATGCAGACATGACCCCCAAGCGTGCCGTCTGTCCGACTTGGTTGAGATGGACGTGTCTCGACAGATTTGTTCTTGCAGCTTCCCCACTCCAGCCAGGTTCATTACATTGGGTCGCAGCTGCTGAGCTGTGTGTTGGCAGGATGGTCCGGCTCCTGTGACAAATGAGTGTTCATGCGTCTTGGGGAAGTCCTTCGAAGTGTGTGCGTGTGTGAGAGACAGAGGTGCTTTTGTCTTCTGTACAATGGGAGCTCCTTCGTGTTGGGCCCTGGCCAAGGCAAGCGAAAAAAGAGCGAAATCAGTGCACTCCTTGCAAGCCCAGAAAAGCCTGGCCTGAAAATTTCATTTCAGGCTTCAGCCTGACCGCAGCTGCAGTTGCTGAAATGCATCCCCCCCAGCGTGCATGGCACCGAATCATACCGTGACTTCGGCAGTCGTCAGGTTCTTCACTGCGCTTCTGGCATTCGTGGTTCTGGGAGTTGCTGTATCGCCGAAAACGAAGAGCTCGCAGCTCTTCGGATTGGCAATAGGCCGGGCTGCGTGAACAGCATTCTTCATGCCGCCTCTGCCGTAGCAAAAATATACCAAGAGTTTTCGTGCCAGGACTTTGCATTGTGGTGGGTGGTTCGTCAGCTGGCAACATCTCGGGAGCCTGTCTAAACCCCGCCGTGTCTGCACGGATCTCAGTGATCATTGGAATGCAGCGATTCGCATGACATGGCCGGTTAACATCTCCAGCTTTGCCAACTTGCTGTCAGATCGGGATTGCAGCCAGCACTGCAGGAGACATAGCATGCAAGAAGGGCATAGCTTCTTTCGCCAGCATCTTGCAGTCGTGCTTTATCAGCGGACGTTGCAATGCAGGATGGGCTGCTACCAAAACAGCTTTGCGGTATTGCTTCTTCCAGCTCCTGGGAGGTTGCAGCGAAATGCAGCCTGTGCAGTGCGTGTGCTACAGGTGCTAGAAGCCACCGTCACGGCTTGTGGCTTGCACAGGAAGCATCGCAGGCGGCGTGGTTCATCTCCTTCACAGTGAAATAATCACCGACACCAGCTCGGCTTGTCTTTCGAGCTTGCAGGATTTGTTTGTGCTTGTCCCATGCTGCAATTTCTGAGGTGAATGGACATGGGGAGACGTCCAAGCTCATCTTCGGGCATGCCTGATGCATGTATCTGTGCCCAGCTGTGAATCGGACAAACACCGTGCACGCGCGCAGACTGTCGCACTGAGGCCCTGCACTGTGCGAAAAAAGTACCATTCCTTTTTGCCGCACCTGGTTCTGGTGTCGCTTGCACGGCGTATGACTTGAGCAGAACCAGTGCTGGGTCTGCATTCTCATACTGCGACAGGGTTGGTCTATCGTCGCAAATCTGAGCTTCGTCTAATTTCATTTCCTGTTTGTCTTCCACATTGAAGAGCTGTTTCGGCTCTTGATTCGTCGCTAAAGCAAATGCATGCACATGTGCAAGTCTTTCGTGTTGCTGGTTCAGGTTGACGTCACAGGCTGTTTCTTGGAGGGATTAAACGAATGTGGTATCCACCATGCCTGGAGCAAATCGCAACGCGTTCTGGGATGAAGCATACATAGATGTGTATGCAGGGTGTTGCTCAACAGAAGGTGACCGTTTGCCATGGATCCTGTCCGCAACCAGCAAAGGTCAGCCGTACAGGACGGTCATCACAGTTTCTTCTCATTGTTTGGACTGCGACTAGGACTGGTGCAACGGGCGTCGCATCTTCCAGCAGAGGCCTTTCTGCGAGACTGTGTGCTCATGTCCAGTGTGTACTTCTGACACAACACAACGTTGCCAGCATATCCGGTTGCTTCGTGGAGTTCTTTTTCGTCCACTGCTTCACCGGTGCCTTATCAGAAGTATATACAATGTGCCGGAGAATGTTTGGGCGAGCTTCTGGAAGCTCATCCGAGGTGGGAAGCTTGTCGCAGACGCCTGTGCAAGTGGAGCACCGGCCAGGAGGCACCAAGGGACGGTAACAAGAAGCGCCTGCAGTTTTTTGACTTGTTTTCGTTGGACTATTTGCCTTTGACAACATGTCTTCGTTTCAGGCTCAGTCGTTGGATGGCCGGCGACTACCCAGGACTGAAGCAGCAGGCTGGGAGAAACTTTCTCGGTGGAGTCTTGCTTTCGCCCCTGAGGCAGCAAGGCTCGCATTCACGCCGCCGCAACCCAGAAGCTTTCCATGGCCTTGCGTGATGTCTCCCGTCGCACTCGCAAATGGAAGGCTCTTGGCAGCGCTGGCGAGTTTGAAATGGCACGTAGCGGTCAAATGCTTTCACGTCTTGTGGCATTGGCTCTCTTGCAAATCCAAGTGCACATGCATCGAAAACTTGTCTCTATGCCTCCCGCATTTCCAACCTGCCCCCAGTTTTGTTTTGCACGCATCATCTCTACCAGCTTGTTGACTGAGCGACGCAACGTTTAGCACCTAGGGGGCGTTCCACGGGACGGCCCCTGTAAGAGGGCGTGCGGGCGTGCACATTTCGCGGGGCTTCGCCGATTTGAGGGCATGGGTCGGTTGGGGAGCAAACCAAACATCAAAAGGCTAGGCCCAGACGTCTCGGCAGTGCGACCTCCATAAAAGAGCCTCGGGCAGTCTTTGAAGAGGAGCGGTTCTTCGGCCCTTTCATGCCCGTGCTGTATGAACGGAAGGCCGGGGCCCCCAAGTCAGAAGAAGCGACCTTTTCACGGCTTCACCTTCACTCAAGCCCTACTTCATGTCTTCGCCGAAAGCTCAAAGCCAGACCCCGAATTTTAGGAATTGGCCCCAAAGTCAAAATAACACGCGCCTCGCCCCAACATCTGCACAGACATGGGAAACTGGCCGGAGATTCGCGATTGATGTCCATGTTGCAAGCTGCGTGGCAACCCTTGACCCATTGCCAACGCATGTCGCAATGCAGGAAAAGTTCAATTCTCGTCAAAATTACACCAGCGGAATTGCTATCCATCCCCTGCTTGTCTTCATGTTTCCTACTCGAAAGTGGCTCCAAACTTCAAAAATTGAAGGCCCTCAGTGTTTCGAACTCGCGAATGAAACTTGCATTCCCTGGGTTTTGCTACATCCGGTGCTTGAATGCACGGCCTTTTACGGCACCGTTGCCGTGGTGGAAACAACCGTCAGCGATCGAGTGCCGCATTCGTCAACCGGCCGGTTGCCGCCTGCGGGAAAGGCGCAGAAGCTCACACCCCTTCGCCGATCCGGGTTTTGGCGGGCGGCATGTCCGACAGGGTGCAGCTTTGTGCTGGGACTAAGCAACGGACACTAGGCTGCAGACGTCGTTAGTGCGGCGCTTGTTTTGCGCCGTCGAGAAGGAACCAGCTGGAATTTTTTGTGCCAGTAAGTAACATCAATCTCCTCAGAGACAGTGCTGTTGGAGTAGCAGGGGCTTTCAGCGATAGACACGAAGACTTTTGTGGCAAGGTTTCTGCCGGCGATTAACTTCTATCGTAGCTGCATACTGTCATGATGTACCAAGCCCAGGCATACTTGAGCTGAGCGACAATTACAGGTGCATACGCCGCCTTCCTCAAGCACTGGTGATGCAGCATGCTCAGAGGGGGTGCACTAAGCAGGTGTTGCAGTCAAACTATGAGCCTTCTGTCTGGAGGCAGACTCTCCGAATCCTGGCTGCTTAACCCCGAGTCGACAGGCATGGGTGTGAGGAAGTTCTTCTGCTGCTTGTGTGCGAGAACATGAAAACAGCAGCGAAGGTGGTCTGCACTGTGGCTCGTCAGACCACCCCTGCACCGCCAAGCACCATGAGTTTCACAGCTGCTCGAGGTCTCATTGCAACGCAGGTCTGGCTGGGATCGAGACAGTCTGCCGTGCACATCAATAAACTTTTCAGCTATGGCAGGCCGTACCTGGCATCACTATGTCGGTCAGCAATCTAAGCAGCCAAGGCACAGGATGGGCCTGGCTTCTTGCTAGTGAGCTGCTGGTGATTGCAAGTGCCAGCCAGTCCATTGATGTTGAAGTTCCAGCTGCTCAGACTCCGTGACCTGGATATCCCAAGATACGAGTCTGCCGAGTCTGCCAGCCAAACACTTATTTTGGGCATCCCGTGGCCGAACGATAGGAGCGACTTGTTGACTAAAGCCGCTCGGCGACATTCACACAGCTCTTCGTCTCTGTTCATATGCGCACATCATGGGGCAGCCGTGCGCTGCTCCACTTCCGGCTGGACCTGCTTTGACCTCAGGCCTTGTTCCATCTTTCGTTGAAGACAGCAGTGTGGTTGTGTTGTGTCGAACTGGTGCGGTTCGTTGCATGCTGAAGGCAGTTCGGCTTGCAGAGGCCGGGTCTGCACACTGGTGAGAGTCTCCAAAGCTTGGCAGTCATGTAGATCTCTACTACAGGGTGCGCGTGTCCACCATGAGCACGTCTCGAAGGGCCCGTTTGGAGCAGTCAGAGTAGACTCTGGGTTTGTCAAGACCCGGGTTGCATCGGTGTCTCATCGTCCCGTTGTTCGGGTGTCCCGAGGTTCCGCCGTGTGTCCTTCGGTCCCGTCGTGTGTCTCGGTATCCTGGTGTCTCTGTGCTGTGGTCCAGGTCAGTGCTTTGGTGTTGGCGTGCCCAGTGTGGCCTCCTCTTATCGGCATGTCGCATTGTTGTTGTCCAGCATTCTACCTTTGAATATCTTGGAACGCAGATGCAGGGCAAGCGAACGGAGAAGTCAATTGATAAAGACGTCGGCAGTTTAAACGACTGTGTTGCTGTTGGGGTCCTGTCTGTGTGGGCCACGCTTATTATTGGTTGGCCACTTGTAGCACTTGCAGGAGAAATGTGTGTCCGGTGCCAAGAGTATGTGCTTGTTCATGCATTGTGGGCACTATGCCATGCATGCGCTGAACTTGAGACATCAGGTTGCTTGCTGCCGGGCGAAGGCCAGCATTTGCTTCTTCGGACAGACTTGCTAAGTTAGCCGTTGCTTCCATCGGAGCAGGCCAGTCTGGTGGGAAGCGATGTCCGGCACCTGCCTCAAAGGCCACCGTTGAGTTTGCGACCGCACAGAGTGTATCTTGTGAGGTTCGCGAAGCTTCATGGGAAAATTTCAGGGACATGCGTCGGAAATCCCGGCAGCATGACTTCTTCGTCGGTTGCGAGGCACATGTTTCAGCGACAGTGCGAACACCGAACACCTCGCTTTAGACATTCTTGGGAGGCGGAGATCCTGCGCGAGTATCATCAATGGCCCGAAGCTTACGAGGCAGCTCCGGCCGAGTGAGCTCTGTCTCTGTCTGAGGCAGCCAAGCAAACTTGCAGCAATTTGCATTGAGCTTTGTCGACTTCGCGCGGAGGGGCATGTGGCCACAGCCAGCCGCTAAGCCTTTTGGGCAGCAGAGTGTGGCGACGGGTGCCTGTGTCACACTTTGAAGTGCCGGAGGAGAGACTCTTGCGGTGCATTTTGTGGAGCCTTGCCCTGAGCGCTTCAGACGACATAAGCACTGAGACGCACAAGCCGGGCCCGTTTCGTTTGAGAGCAGCATGAGTTACCTTGGCGTATCTTGGCGTGTGTTTGGGATAGCTTTGCGTGCCGAGGAGCTGAGCACCTTGTACAACAGCTGAGCGGCCTGGAGCTTTTGAGCCTCATGGAGGCACGGTCAGCGCATGTGCTTGCTGTTCTTGGCCAAAATCCCCTGGCAAGGCCTTTGCTTTACGACAGATTCGGGAGCACGATTCCAGGCATGGTCAGATGATTGCATGATTGAACAGAGTTCGGAACTTTCATAAATGCACGAGTGTCAGGTGTCCGGATTTTTTCGGTGTTGCTTCCGGGCGCCTTCGGGACGAGGCGGTCTGTTTTGTTGATCTGTTGCGATCCGACTCCGCCTTGCAAGTTGTCTGCGTCAGGTGAAGAGCTTGCATTTCAAAGACTTGCGGTGGGGCAGAACGGTAGCTCTCCTCGGCCGCAGTCCTTCTTGCAAATCCCTTCCAGGCGAGCCGCGGCGATGTACAAGCAGCTGAACATCCGAGACGACCGCTTGCTTGGAAAGCGATCTACGCCCTTTGAGTGTTCATCGGCACAGCTGGCAGGAGGACCTCTTTCATGCCTTCGGTAAGAGGCTGGCCGAGCTGCTGGAGGCGATGGGAGAACTGCGAAAGGAGCCAAAGCAAAGAGCGGGCCTTTGTTCCCGAGGCTTCCACTGCACTTTCAGTGCATCTGGGCAGCACGGCACAGCTCAAGACTCGGCCCGTTCAGTTGCAGTCTGAGGCAGCCTGGTCCAAGGCCAAAGAAGGGTCAAAGCCGAGGCGCGGCTTTACATCCACAGTTTGCCATATCAGCATCTGGAGCTTGCAAAGGTGAAGAAGGGGCTGTAATGGCGTTTCTCAATGCCTGCGGCCGACTCAACATACAACCTCCTGAGGCACCAGTCCAAAAGTTCGTGTTTTGCAGGAATCTCAGGGTCGCTACAGTAGCCGTTATCCGTAGCTGGCAGAAGGTTGATGGCTTCTTCAACAGTGTGGGGCCTGCGGCTCGCGCCAGAAAAGATGTTCCGCGCCTGGTGGCGGCCAGACTTGAGTAGTAGGGGCAGTAGCGCGGTGACGTGTGGGCTTAGTGGCGTAGTGAGCTCGTCAACACGCCTTTCATCTTGACATGGCTTGCTCTGTGATCTTTAGCTGGATTTTTGGGTGATCGCATTGTCTTTGTTCGATGAGAGAACCGGCTGAAAACAACAGCTTCATCCAACTGGCTTGATTCGAGGCATTGGCGCAGCTTGCTGCCAAGTTCGGAATTGCAAGCACACGGGAAGTGGCTCAGCCGAACTGTCAGCTTGCTGTTGCGAGGTCATGAAACTTCAAGATTTCAACCCATTTGCAAGAGAAGTCTTTTCTCGGCCATAGTCTCACATTGCCAAGGCCGACCGCATTCTGGCAGTGGTGTGCGCAGCCTTTGAGGGCAACGCTCCAAGCAAAGGCGGCATCAGCATGTCCCCTGTGTTTGCAGAGCAGACGTTTACCCCGCCACAAACCCAGCGGACCTAGCGATGGGCCACAGCACCTGGTTATGTAGCAACCATCCGTGTCCTTCAAGGAGGACTTTAGCAAAAGAGAAATCCAGGTTCGACTTCCGTGAATGAAAGCTCCCGTCGAGGCTATGCTTCCCAAGCCATCACTGGCCAGCTCCTGTTGGCTCTGATATTCGACGAATCCGCGTGCGAGACTCGAGATCGTGCGCTGGTTGCGGCCGTCGGCGCTGTGAACGCTTCCTTCGGCTGCAACCTGAAGTCTTTGGACGAGCAGCTGGCACGCCAGCTGCAGGTCCGGCCTAGCGTTGCTTGCAGTTGCTGGCCTGGCATGTCGCAAATCTCGGCTTGGCCTCTTGAGAGGTCACAGAACTGGCCTGCCGGCTAGAAAGACCTGTCCCGCTGCACATGCTGGAGCGATCTTGCCGACAGCGATGTAAGTAAAGAAGGAGTGATTCTGCTTTGGCAGGAGCTCAAGGGGCTCAGTGGCTTCCTCGAAGGCATGCGCGGCTCTCTGTGCCATTGCATGACCTTGCATGACGACCTGGTTGCTTTCCAGCTGCAACTGATCTGCCTGCCAGGAGTTCGGTGCTTGGAGCAGTCAGTGCTTGGACCACTGCCGAAGTCTTCTTCTCAGCAGCACTTGCAGGTGGGATGTTTGCATGTCACAGCTCTTCATTCTGAACTACTGCTGTGCAGGTTTCTGGGGCCTTGCAAGAGCTTGGTGTCCAACATCGCACGGAGGCCCGGGCAATGGAGACCCATCAAGAACCACGCTGCCTGATGCCGTGAGAATGAGCATGTCTGAGAATGTCTTTTTCCGAGCAGGAGCGGCTGGATCCCTACATTGCCGATGTTCGCTTGACCACGAACCAAAGCCTCATCGAAATCGATGGCATCCTGGCTTTTGTCACTGCAGGGTCGCAACGCCAGTTCGATGCAAGATCTTGATGCGACGGGTAGACTGCATAGTGCGGTTAAGTCGCAGAGCGGAAACGAGCAGATTTTTAGTGTCTGTGATGTCAGTGTCAAACTGCAGGTGCGGATGGTTGACATGAGGTGATGCCACTGCTGACTCGCCTTCCGAGGTCCATTACACTTCGTTGGCAGCACGCAGCGTTATGACATGAAGAGCTCCTTGAAGCATCGCTTGCTGACGAAGCAGGGATGGCAAGTCCACCACATAGCCTGGAATGCCACTTGTCTTTAGCCTATTAGCAGGTATCACTAGTTCTGCCCAATCTGGGGCGGGGGGAAACCCAGACCGAAACAGGATTGGCCGGAGCATCATCACAGCCGCATGAGTTACATTGCTAGGCCCGGCTCTCAGGCGATGTGTTCCCCAACATTCTTGCGCACCAGTGGTCGGCGACATCTGAGGCTCCTTCGCAGACCACCGCCGGGAAAGCATTTGCTGCAGTACACCCCGCTTCAGCCGAGCAACTTGCCCCAAGTCACAGAGAAAATTTACAAAAGAAACATGATTTGTCAAAAAACCGACTGAACGGCAGAGCAGCTGGCAAGCTCGCGAAGCAAAAAGGAATCCCCAGAGTCTAAAGCCAAAAACTTTCACCCAGCAGACCTTAGTTTGTGACAGACTCCAAGTTTAGAGCCAGAGACTCAGAGTAAATTTGAACACAATGCAGCCCTTACTCCCCGTATGACTTGAGTGCAAGTCTATATTTTGGGATACATGGGTGCGATAACTGGGCCCTAAATGCCGGGTGGCATCGGGTGGTCAAACCTCCGAGTACAGACTCATCCGCAGGGTTCGACGAAGAGTGCCTCGAGCCCGGCAAATAAAGTATCAGAGTCACACCTGTCTCTTCCGCTTGCATTCATGTGCGTGCATATCGTTATACATAAATTCATATAAACACGTGTTCATGCAAAGAGAAGCTCGATGCTTACGCATGCATGAACACAGGACGTCTAAATTCATAACAGCATTTTAACATAAGTAGCAACAGTCAACAGTATGCAAGACATCTGAAGACAAGTCCAGCTGAATCGTCGTAAACATAAGGACATAAACACGAATGAGGAAACATTTGTTGGTTGCATATGGATGCGGATGTTTTTCAGGTGTGTTAGTACTTTGGACCGTAGAGATTTCTGTTTAGATAGACATTTCAGGACGCGCAGGTGCATGTAATGCGAGTAAAAATATGCATAAGGACGAGGGAGTGTATAGAACTGCAGCTAAATACCTGGAGTATGTATATGCGGACACGTGCAAACTAAAGTCGACTGCAAGGGGCCCATGCCACCAAATACTTCTCTCATCTTCAATTCAGCTAGTTGAGGCGCACATCTAGTAAGCTGTGCAAACCCCAAGTCGTGTCAACGAAATTGCCGAAACCCCAACCCCTACCCCAACATTCGTCAAGAGAGCTGTTTCGCCCACGCTTTCTGAAAATTCATTCCAGCAAAAAATCCTGGAAACAAGTTGCTGGGACGTTCGCGTCTGTGTGCAACTGGCCTGTGCCTGTACAGGTCTCGTGGCCGAAATTCAAGAAGCTGGAGATGGGCAATCCCAAGCCTGAAATGAATAGCTAAGTTTGCAGAGATAGAGGTACTTAGTCACCATTTTGGCAATCAAAGCGCCTCGAAAAAGTCCAGCAGGACCGGATCCTTTAGCCTACACCCGTGTTTCAGTTCCATGCTGAGCTGGTATCCAATCGACTCTGAAACGAGCTCAATGGACGTACTTTGGAAGATGTCTCGAGGCTGTGAGCCTCTGTAAATCAGGATCCCTCTGTGGGCCGACACAGGCAGCTAAGAGCAAAGATCAAGCTTCCGCGGCTTCCGGAGCCGGTCAAAGTAGTGAACGTATTTTACTTGTGAGTTTGAGGCATGTTCATACCAACAATGGAGGCCCGATCTGCTTGGAATGTGGGTGGACCGAGGTATATGTGAGGAACATGCTGAGCGAGATTTGGTCGAACAGACTTCGTGACTTCCTGGCTTCCTCCCTGAGATGTACATGCTTCTGAGCCGTCATGGAGTCCTTCAGCACGAACGTGCTGTGCAGAGCTATTGAGGGCCCCGGCAAATCCCGCCGTCACGGCTTTCATCAGAGGCTTGGGCGCCATCGAAGCGGTTCCGAGCTGACGTGCAGGATGCAGACTGTCACACCCGACGGTGAGCAAGCCGCGGGGTAGTGAGCTTGAGCGAAGCCGGTGTTCGACTGTTTTCGTCATCCAGAGCTGGGTTGTCCAACAGCGCCAAAAGAACTTCCAGAGTCTGCCCAAGGTGGTTCCGATTTGCGACCGGCCCAAAAGTGCAGCACGCTAGCCACTCGCCCGTTGCGCCTGTGCTGCCAAAATCAGTGCCATCTTTAACCGCGGGTGCATTGCAAGTAGGTTTAGTTTGGTCTGCAAGTTGACTTCACACGTCATGTTTGTGGGCCGGCATCCTGAATCTGAAGGATCCTCGAAGAACAGGATAGACGAGGTGCCCTCGATTATTTGGAAGATTGGTATCATGATTTGGTTCTAGGTTTGCCTATGAGTTGCCCTGACCCGGTCGTGGTCCTGTGCAGACGGACCCCGTGGTGGACGCCCGACTTCTAACCTCCGAGACATGTTTGCGAACAGGATCTTGTTGGGGTCGACACCATTCTTCTGAGCTGGATCAGCCGTGGGGTGAACATGCAGACAAAAGCCACAAGCAGTGAATGTAAGACGTCATGTGACGCGAGCTGAGCACACGTGAAAGAGGGCTCTTTAGGCAGCAGCTTTCTGCTTTGAAAGGGACAGCCGCAAGAGCACGTCGCTCAGACTCCCCAGGGGGGGGGGCACTCGTCGGGACTTCCCCGGCCCGTGTTTGAGAGGCGGGAGCCGGAGACTGGAGACATTTGGAGACGCTCGAAAGAGACTTCTCGCACAGTCCGCAGATTGCAAGCGGACTGCTCCATGCCGGGGTGAACGGTGCCTCTCCTGCTTGGCTTGCCCGGGATTCAGAAGCTCATGAAGCCGCCAAAGTAGACTGTCGCAGATGTGGTGGCGACAGACTGAGCCAAGGCGGCTTACATCATCCAGAACAGCCTGTACAAAGTGCTCGAACCGGACGACGTGCAGCATGTTTTTCCCGAAGACCCACCATAGATGTGGTTTTTGACCCTGGCTGTTGGAGTTCACCCCGGTCCTGACATCCCGTGACTACGAGGCTTTGAATTCATGCTCTCCACTCCAGTGCCCCGTTGCCCCTCCGGTAGATTCGGTTTTGTCGCTGCGAGTGATCTCGTTTTGCCTCGGCGCGGAGACATCTTAATCTTCCCTTTGGCCAGGTCAGAGTCAGACTTGGGAGGCTAAACGTCTTTTTGGTCGGTGGGCCAGTCTAGTGAGTCTAGTGTAGTAAAGAAGTGTACAGTGTGTGATGTTGATTGTGACTGCACTATTCTCACTCTCATTCCCAAGTTCACTGTCACCCTCATTCTCACTCTCGCTCTCACCCTCGCCTTTAGTTTTCGTTCTCACTCTCGTCCTCACTCTCTCACTCTCACTGTCACCCTCGCCTTCAATATCACTCCGCATTCTCGCTCTCTTTCTCATTCTCATTCTCGCTTTACTTTCCTTCTCAGCGTCAGTCTCATGACTCATGACCATTCTCGCGCTCAATCTCCTGCATTCTCACTCTCTCTCTCTCTCTCATTCTCAGCCTCATGCTTACTTCTGGACTTCCTGGATGCATCATTCCGCGTCATGTCATGTACTCAACAAACGGATCGTATCCATGGGTTTCAGTTTTTTGTCGGTTCGACGCTCTGAGATCTGCTTCGACGCGACAACCAGAACTTGAATTTCGATGTCGGCTCGTGACTGGCAACCTCCGGCTACGTGATTCATCTTGAACGATCCTGACTCCTTCCGTTGTTTGTGGCATCGGACAGGTGCCTGCAGTTTCATCAAATTGGCACAGGCCAGCTTCGCCACTTGCACGATCTCGTTCGCATCCCGCCTTGACGGTTTGCGTTGGCGACTGCCGAGCCTGGCAGGTCTCCTGGGAGCCCAGCTACACCTAGCGCGCACAGCCCAGTCGCTCAGGTCCGGCTCAAGTTATGCCAATCGCCAACATTTTGTTGATCCGACTGCCAGGCTGGAATGGCCTCTGAAAGCACAGGCAGTCGCTGTACTCGCATACGGTGTATGCAAGTGTGCAAGTCTGTCGGGCAACGCGGCGTTTCGCGTTTGTGTTCATTGTTTGTCACTGCGGCTGGGATGTGCATGCACGTTTGTGGATGCCCACATTAATGTCATCGGTCCTCCCTTCTTTGAGTCGTTCACCAGCATGCTTAACAAAGCTTTTTGGCAGTTTTCTCACAACAATGCTGTATCCACAAGCACTTCAGCCCTGAGTCTACATCGTTCTGTGTGCCACAAGTGGAGAGAAGGCCACCGATGCATGCATTGGTTCAGGTTGTGGGGCTAGGCAGGATTGTGTCAGACTGTATTTGCATAGAGGCGGCGTTTTTGCAGTCGCTGTCCCATTGAGCTGAGTTTTCCGTCTACGTTGGCGGAAGCTCTTTTGGATTCTCGGAGCTCAGTCCCGAACTGCACCGACATGGCATGGTGCGTGTTTCCGCTGTGTTTCCTGAAAGCTATTATCTTTATCTAAACTCGAATCTTGACCACGTTTGATTTCACGGCACTGCAACTGCTCCCTGGGGCAGAATCACATGACTCGTCATGACCCCATGGGCGAATCTGGATTCTCAGATTGTTATCCACGTTCATGGTTTCTTGCCAGTCTGTGTCTAGATTGTAGATCTGATTCCTTCATTGATGCGGGGGTCGAGCATGAATCGGTACATTCACAGCTAAACGGCAGGAGCAGACGTTATTTTCACCATGAAATGTCTGCACGTGCAAATTAAATTTCCATCTTGCTGCATCTTTCTGTCTGTCTACATCTCTCTCGCTCTCTATGTGTCTTTTATGCCTACATCTCCATGTCTAGCGATCTCTCTGTCTGACCCTCTCTCTCCCTGTAGATGGATGATGTCGGCATGCGTATAGAGCAATGCATTCCGAAGGTGTGGCATGTTAAACATCGGCGTAAGGTTCGATTTGATGCTTTCCCTGAGAATGGTGTAGGGAATTGGAGACACGATGCGAAATCTTGAACTCTGATCCGATCAGATACTTTATCACCCTTTGCGAGCTGCCCCCTCAGTAGGCGTTCGGCAAATTCCGCATGCGCCGTAACGATCAATCAGACGATAATCCGTCTTCCCGAATTGCGACACAAATTTTAGAGAATTATCTGATCAGGCGACAAGACGTTTTCCAGCTATGAGACAAGCTCTGCACTGTCCGAGTCACTATCCCTCGGGAGCTGAGTAAATGCGACTCCCGGCTGCGTCGTTCGGCAGGCAAAGAGAAGGGGTCCTCTTTGATATGTTTACCAAAGCTCCTCGTTCGAAAAAGCGTTGGCTGGCCTTGTTTTTGCATGGATCTCCCTCCGAGCTGTGGAAGGTATGTCGACTTTAGTGCGGCGTTCGAATTAGGGCATCCATGCTGCTCAGGGTATGTCAGGATGCGTGCGGAGGTTTGCGGGTGAGGGTTTGGGGTCTAGGAATGATTCAGGTTACGTTTAGGGCCAGGGTTTCCGGGGCCGGTGCCAAAGGAGGGTTTGTGCCTTTGTGTTTCAGTGGATGGGTTTGGTGTGGGAGGTTCAAGGTTATTCGCACTAGAGAAAGGGTTTCTCATGGTTCCTGCAAGACACGATTTTCCGCTGGATGCGGTTGCAACATGTCCTAGTTGGGGAGCATCGGCCAGGGAATGGTGAATCCGGGTTTGGGGCATAAGGTTTTAGGCTTTAGGACTGGTTCATGTTACGGTTTGGGTTGATGTTTCCAGCGCTTTGGGGGATCCTGTGTGTACAGCTGTTGTCTTTTCGTGGCATGGGGTTGTTCTCGGTTCAGGGTTGCGGTTGTTAACGTCTGTCATAAGTAGTTCTTGTACATGGTTTGGCTTCGTATCGCTTTGGGGGCTATGGGGGTGTGTTGGTTGTGCATCAGTTCTCCGAACCTTCGAAAAGCTTGTCGCGTATTTCATACTTCGAAATGGAAAACACATGTCTGTGAAATTGTGATGTTCATTGTTTGTCAGCACTACGTTAGTGGTTTGCATTCGGGCTGTATCGTCTAGACCTGCAGGAGCATCCGAACCAGAGCAGCTATGCGTGCAAGCTTAGTGGATGGTCCGAATCAGAACATCCATGCTGCCCAGGGTGTGCGGGTGAGGGTTTGGGTTTAGTTACGGTAGGGGTGAGTGTTTCGAGGGGTTTGTGCGGGGGGCTGGGTGTGGGCGGTGCAAGATTCTGCGTGTTCGAGAGGGGTTCCTGTGACACATGGGTTTCTGTTGGCTAAGTAAGGTGGCAAGATGTCCTAGCTTGATTTCGTTTGATTTGGCTTTGGCTTGTTTCATCGCGATTGGTGCGGGTTCTCGGGACTGGGAGCCTGGGCTAGGGCATGGCGCACGTGGAGTTTTTGGCATCAGGTTTTAGGGTTTAGCATTGGTTCAGGTTAAGTTGGGGTTTGTGTTTCCAGCACAGCTGTTGTCTTTTCGTGGCATGGGGTTGTTCTCGGTTCAGGGTTGCGGTTGATGACATCTGTCATAGCTAGTTCTTGCACATGGTTTGGCTTCGTATCGCTTTGGGGGCTATGGGGGTGTGTTGGTTGTGCATCAGTTCTCCGAACCTTCGAAAAGCTTGTCGCGTATTTCATACTTCGAAATGGAAAGCACATGTCTGTGCAGGTGTTCAAAGGGGGTCGCCTGTATGAAATGTGATGTTCATCGTTTGTCAGCACTACGTTAGTGGTTTGCATTCGGGCTGTATCGTCTAGACCTGCCGGAGCATCCGAGCCAGAGAATCTATGCTGGCAAGCTTAGTGCCGTCCGTTTCTGGTGCATGTTGACGAAAGCTGCCAACCCAGGAACGTTGGTTTCGAAGTGCACTTCTATGGCAGCATCCATGCTGCCAGCTGGAGTACTTGTTTCCTGATGACTTAATGCATGTCAACGGGAGCATCCATGAACGTCTGCTAGTAGCAGTGCTGTTTGGTTGTTGGCTCGTCCGAATCAGAACATCGATGCTGCCCAGGGTGTGTGTGCGGAGCTTTGCGGGTGAGGGTTTGGGGTCTAGAATTGGTTGAGGTTACGTTTGGGGTGAGTGTTTCCAAGAGATTGTGCGGGCTTTTGTTCTGCCGTGGATGTTCTTGGTGTGGTTGGTTCAAGATTCTGCGTGTTCGAGATGGGTTCCTTTTTCTGCTGGGAAAATTTGAAAGATGTTTGTGTTTCCACGGGTTTGGGTGGGGTCTTGTGGTCACTGCTGTTGACTTTTCGTGGCGTGGGGTTGTTCTCGGTTCAAGGTTGCGGTTGATAGCATCTGTCATAACTAGTTCTTGCTCATGTTTGTCTTCGTATGGCTGTGGGGGCTGCGGGGGTGTGTTGCTTGTGCATCAGTTCTCCGAACCTTCGAAAAGCTTGTCGCGTATTTCATTCTTCGAAATGGAAAACACATGTCTGTGCAGTTTTTCAAAGGCGGTCGCCTCTATGAAATTGTGATGTTCATTGTTTGTCAGCACTACGTTAGTGGTTTGCATTCGGGCTGTATCGTCTAGACCTGCAAGAGCATCCGAACCAGAGCAGCTATGCTTGCAAACTTGCAAGCTTAGTGCCGTCCAGTTTCTGGTGCATGTTAACGAGAAGCCAACCCAGGAACGTTGGTTTCGGACTGCACTTCTATGGCAGCATCCATGCCGCCAGCTGGAGTATATCTTCCTGATGACCTGATGCATGTCACGTCTGCTAGTCGCGGCTGTTTGGTTGTTGGATTGTCCGAATCAGAACACCCATGCTGCCCAGGGTGTATGCGGAGCTTTGCAGGTGAGGCTTTGGGGTTTAGAATTGGTTGAGGTTACGTTTGGGGTGAGTGTTTCCAGAAGTTTGTGTTGGCTTTTGTTCTTCCGTGGATGGGCTGGCTGTGAGCGGTTCAAGATTCTGCGTGTTTGAGATGGGTTCCTGTGACACATGGTGTTCTGTTGGCTAACTAAGGTTGCAAGATGTCCTAGCTTGAACTGGTTTGATTTGGCTTCGGCTTGACTCATCGCGGTTTGTGCGGAGCATGGCTATAGGTCATGGCGCATGCGGGGTTTGGGGCGCGAAGCTTTAGGGCGTAGCATTTGTTCAGGTTAAGGTAGGGTTGGTGCTTCCAGGGCGTCGCAATTGTTAACGTTGTCAGAACTGGTTATTGCACATGGTTTGGCTTCGTATGGCTGTGGGGACTGTGGGCGGGTTGGGGGTTGCGTCGGGTTGTGCATCAGTTCTCCGAACCTTCGAAAAGCTTGTCGCGTACTTCATATTTCGACATGGAGAGCACGCTCCTTTACAGGTGTTCAAAGGGGGTCGCCTCTATGAAATTGTGATTTTCAGTGTGTTGCTTGTCAGCACATGTTCGTGGTTTGCATTCGGACTGTATCGCCTAGACCTGCACGCAGGAACATTCGTTTCTGAGTGCACCTCTATGGCAGCATCCATGCTGCCAGCTGGAGTGTTTGTCCCCTGATGACCTGATGCATGTAACGTCTGCTAGTCGCCGCTGTTTGGTTGTTGGATTGTCAAAACATCGAGGCTGCTCAGGGCGTGTGCGGAGCTGTGTGGGTGAGGGTTTAGGGTTTAGGATTGGTTGACGTTATGTTCGGGGTGAGTGTTTCCAGAAGTTTGTGTTGGCTTTTGTTCCTCAGTGGATGGGCTTGGTGTGGTTCTGCATGTTCGAGATGGGTTCCTGTGACACACGGCTTTCTGTTGGCTAAGTAAGGTTGCAAGATGTCTTAGCCAGAACTGGTTTGATTTGGCTTTGGCTTGGTTCATTGCGATTTGTGTGGGGTTTCGGCAATAGGAGCATGGATGGGCTGGGGCCATGGCATATGTGGGGTTTGCGGCATGAGGTTTTAGGGTTTAGCAGTGGTGCAGGTTAAGTTAGGGTTGGTTTTTGGCTCTGGGGGCTGTAAGGGTGTGTCGGGCTCTAGATTGCATGCGTTCTCCGACTATTCGAAAAGGCTTGTTGCATGCATTGTTTGCCGGGGTACTTCATATCTCGAAATGGAAAAGCACACCTCTTCACAAGTGTTCAAGGGGGTCGCCTCGCTGAACTTGTGAACTGCATTGTGTTGTTGGTCTGCGCTGCTTACTCGGACTGTATGGCCTAGGCACCTCCAGGAGCATCCGAGCCAGAGCATCTATGCCTGCAAGCTTGGTACCGTCCGGTTGCTGGTGCATGTTGATGAGGGCCGCCAACGCATGAACGATGGTTTCTGAGTGCACCTCTATGGCAGCATCCATGCTGCCAGCTGGAGTGTTTGTCCCCTGATGACCTATTGCATGTCCACGAGAGCATCCATGTAACGTTTGGTGGTAGCAGTACTGTCTGGTTGTTGGCTTGTCCGGATGAGAACATCGATGCTGCCCAGGGTGTGTGCGGAGCTGTTGTGGTTGAGGTTACGTTTGGATTGAGTGTTTCCAGAAGTTTGTGTCGGCTTTCGTTCTTCCGTGGATGGGCTGGGTGTGGGTGGTTCAAAATTCTGCGTGTTCGAGATGGGTTCCTGTGATGCACGGTTTTCTGTTGGCTAAATAAAGTTGCAAGATGTCCCAGCTCGAACTGGTTTGATTTGGCTTTGGCTCGGTTCATCGCGATTTGTGCGGAGCATGGGCAAGGGCATGGCGTATGTGGGGTTTGGGGTGTGAGGGCTTCGAGTTTAGCAATGGTTCAGGTTAAGTTAGGGTTGGTGTTTCCAGAACTTTGGGGGGCCTAGTGTGTGCAGCCGTTGTCTTTTCGTGCCATGGGGTTGTTCTCGGTGCAGGGTTGCGGTTGTTGACGTCTGTCACAAGTTCTTGCGCATGGTTTGGCTTCGTATGGCTGGGGGCCTGCGGGGGCTGTGGGGGCGTTGGGGGTGTGTCGGGTTGTGCATCGGTTCTCCGAACCTTCGAAAGGCTTGTCGCGTACTTCACATCTCGACATGGAGAGCACGCGCACTTCTTCACCTGTGTTCAAGGGGGTCGTCTCTACGGAAACTGTGACTTTCTGTGGTGTTTGTCAGCACTATGTTAGTGGTTTGCGTTCGGACTGTATCGCCTAGACTCACAGGAGCAACCCAGGAACGTTGGTTTGTGAGTGCACCTCCATGTATAGCAGCATCCATGCTGCAAACTTAGGAAGGTTCGTTTCCTAGGAATCCAAGCATGCAGGCTACCTCTTCCAAAAAAAGTCTTCCATCCGGGTTTGGGAATTTCTCCTGAGAAGAGCAAAGGTACTTCTGACGACTGACAACAACAGTCCTCTCAGCTGGAGTAGCATCTCCAACAAAAGCGATAACATGCTCGAACTGAGAACTGCTAACCCTGAACCTGGGCCTCGCCAGACGCACTGCCGGCAAGTCTTCATCATGAGGTGGCGCATCGGCTTTAGCAGCAGGGAACTGCCTCCCGTCAACACTGGCTACCAAAGCCGCCAAGCAAGGGGGTCTGGCCAACAGTGAGCCTTCAAGCGCTTCAGGCTCCAGACTGCTTGAGGGAAAGAAAGTGTGTCAGCACGACTGCCGGCGAAATGATGCATGGGCTGGGGCAATGGCGTGTGCGGGGGTTGTGGCATGAGGTTTTAGGGTTTGCGTTGGTTGAGTTAGGGTTTGGTGTTGCCAGGGCTTCGGGCGGGGTCTTGTGTCTGCAGCTGTTGTCTCTTCGTGGCGCGGGGCTGTGCTAACGAATGTCGTGACTAGTTCTTGCGCGTGGCGTGGGGGTTGTTCTAGCGTCTATCATAACTAGTTCTCGCGCATGGTTTGGCTTGGCATGGCTCTGGAGGCTATAGTGGGGTGTCGGGCTCTAGATTGCACATGCGTTCTCCGACTCTTCGAATAGGCTCGTTGCATGCATTGTTTGCCGAGGTACTTCAGATCTCGATATGGAAAACACACTTCTTCGCAGGTGTTCAAGGGTGTCGCCTCTGTGAAACTGTGATTTTCATTGTGTTGTTGGTCCGCATGACTTACTCGGACTGTATCACCTAGACTTGCAGAAGCATCCGAACCAATAGATGCTTGCCGTCCGGTTTCTTGTGCAAGTTGACGAGAGCCGCCAATGCAGGAACGTTCGTTTCTGAGTGCACCTCATGACAGCAACCGTGCTGCCAGCTGGAGTGTTTGTTTCTGGTAACCTAATGGATGTCAACGAGAGCATATATGTAATGTCTGCTAGTAGCCGTGCTGTTTGGTTGTTGGATTGTCCGAGTCAGAACATCGATGCTGTGCAGGGTGTGTGCGGAGCTTTGCGGGTTCTCCTGCAAGTCTTGGCGATACAGACGGAGTGCAAGCCACTAACGTAGCGCTGGAACACCTGTGAAGAAGTGTGCTGTCCTTTTCGAGATATGAAGTACGCGACAAGTTTTTCGAAGGTGCGGAGAACTGATGCACAACCAACGCACCCCGACAGCCCCCAAAGCGATACGAAGCCAAACCATGTACAAGAGCTACTTATGACAGACGTTAACAGCCGCAGCCCTGAACCGAGAACAACCCCATGCCACGAAAAGACAACAGCTGAACACACAAGACCGCCCGAAACCTGGAGACACCAACCCTTACATAACCTGAACCCAAAACCCTAAATCTCATGCCCCAAACCTGCGTGCGCCGTGCCCTATAGCCCATGCTCCCAATAACGAAAAGCCGCACAAACCGCGATGAGCCAAGTGCAAGCCAGGGCCATTGTTTGAGACTCTGATTCGGGAAATCCAACAACCAAGCAGCGCCGCTACTAGCAGACGTTACATCGATGCTCGCATTGACATGTGTTAAGTCATTAGGAAATAAACACTCCAGCTGGCAGCATGGATGCTGCCATTGAGGTGCACTCAGAAACAGTTCCTGCCTTGGCGGCTCTCGTCAACTTGCACCAGAAACCGGACGGTGCAAAGATTGCAAGCAGGCAAGCATAGTACCTTCAGGTTGCTGGTGCATGTGGACGAGAGCCGCCAACCCAGGAACGTAGGTTTCTGAGTGCACCTTTATGGCAGCATCCATGCTACCAGCTGGAGTGTTTTTTCCCTAATGACCTACTGTCAACGCGAGCATCCGTGCAACGTCTGCTAGTAGCAGTGCTGTTTGGTTGTTGGATTGTCCGAGTCAGCACATCAATGATGCTCAGGGTGTGAGGTTTATGGTTTAGGATTGGTTGAGGTTACGTTTGGGGTGAGTGTTTCCAAGAGATTGTGCGGGCTTTTGTTCTTCAGCGGATGGGCTTGGTGTGGGCAGTTCAAGATACGGCGCGTTCGAGATGGGTTCCTGTGATAGATGGTTTTGTGTTGGAGAAAGTTGCAAGATGTCCTAGCTTGAACTGGTTTGGTTTGGCTTTGGCTTGGATCACGGCGATTTGTGCGGAGCATGGGCAAGGGCATGGCGCATGCGGGGTTTGGG
>CAJNDV010023614.1:29580-61435 GCA_905221635.1 Symbiodinium sp. CCMP2456
CCCCTCCCTATCGAAGCGGTCTCGAGGGTGAGGAGAGTGAGTGGAGAGTGAGGGGAGTGAGAAGAGTGAGGAGAGTGCGGAGGAGTGCGGAGTGAGGAGAGTGAGGAGGGTGAGGAAGGTGATGAGAGTGAAGAGGGTGAGGAGGGTGAGTGCGGAGTGTGGGCTTGTCGCTGAAGATGATGGCGGTGAACCATTTTCAGGCAGGCAGAAGGGGAGCATCAACCTGTGAAGATCTTTCACTAGAAGTGACAATCTTCTGCCGCAGCAATGGTGCTGTTTCTCACAAGTTTTCTAGGAGGTCTTATTAGAGCTTGGCATGAGTGTATCGACGGTATACGATGACGTGAAAGCCAGCGTTTTTGAGGAGGAGGAGGAGAAACCGGAAGAGGCGCCTGTTTCGACAGAAGCAGGGTGCGACAATGGGTCCGACGAGGCCGACACCGTTACTGGCGAAGGGGATGCCGATGACGCCGAGTCGAATGCTATTCGAAACAGTGAGACTCGTGACCGACCTCCCGCGAAGGGCGAAGCCCGCAGGAAGAAACGCCGACAGAAAGGATGCAGTCGTGAGGAGACATTGGTGGCGCTGCGGCATCAAATAGAGTACTATTTCAGTGATGGGAACCTGGCAGTTGACACTTTCTTTCACAAGCACATGTCTGAACACCCAGAAGGTTGGATTGCTGCTGCACTGGTGCTAAACTGCAACCGCGTGAAGAAACTAGCAGTCTCGGACGAAGCAGATATTGAAGCAGCGCTGGCGGAGTCAGAGCTGGAGACGAGGTGGTTGCACGGTGCGGATGGGCAGACGTTACAACTGCGTCGGGAGAACGGTCGGAAATTGCCAGACTTGCGTGCTGCAGGCTGGCTTGCCACAAAAATCGAACAGCGCCGACAGTGCGCTGAGGCTCAGTCGCAAGCTTTCGGGGACGAGGACAAGGTGACTCAAGCTCAAGCTCCCAAAGTCGGAGATTCTGTGCGGCTTGTCACCGGGGAGAGCGCTGGACAGAGCGGTCAAGTTTTATCAGTTGACGAGGGCGAGTTCACTGTCTTGGTCGGTGGCACGGATGTTGTGGTGGTCTCGTCGAGTGAGCTAGAGGTGCATGCGCCTGCATGAATGCGCAAAACAGATTCGTGATTGTCGTTTCCGGGAAACTCTTTGCTACAGATCCCTGGCCATGTCGACCCTGCGCCTGGCAAGGAATGCTGATGTCTCAAGGCCAGAGAATACCGTGGTGCTCTCGAGGCCAAGGACTCGTCATGTCGTTTCATTGACTTTCAAAGCACCGAGAATGCGAAGCTGTGCGAAGCTCGGAGGCAGCCTTTCGAGCCGATCACCAGCAGCTTACAGGCAATGGGGAGTTAAGAGCACAACTGCACGCATCGGACACCTTGGAGAGCCAAGAGACGAATGAGTACCGTAAGGGTCGACTTGTCGTTCTTTCTCATGGGGCTTTGGAAGGCGTTGGTGGTGGAAGGATTCACGTTTCAAACAAATCCCAGGCCCGTGAACCGAAGTCAAGTCAGCCTGCTTTGTCGGCAAATCTATGCACCCGACACGCTCTTGTTTCCGCTAGTTTTCAATGGTGTCCAGATATACTGAACTCATGCAAATCGCTGCAAGCTTCAAGGTAGCCTCTGTACGCTCAAAATGCACTCCTCGTGCAGATAAGTTTGTTGAGTGAGTGCTCCTTTTCTGTGCTTCATTGTGCTTCGGTTCATCTGCTCTGGTTTGCACTGGGCTCTGGGCGCAGCGTGCCATCGGAAATGCAACCATGCAATCGAGGCATGCAGCGCCAGACTCTTGCGGCCGGGATCTCAAACGCTGGTGCACTGGGGCCTTGCAGGGCCGACATGTAGCCTCCGGGTCACCTTGCTAGGCTTGTTTGCAGTCCTGGCGAATGTGGGCAATTACTTCTTGCAGCGGAGGATGGGCTGCAAATATTTTCAATGCCTGGGGATGCTTGCAGTCTGGTTGTGCAGTGCTGTTGAGGCTGCTGGCTGGCAGCGGAGCCAGCCTGCAAGTCCAAGAGAGAGCAAATGGCCCAGTCGCTTGTGCCGAGTTTGCTTTGCCATGTGACGTTTCCTGCTGTAGCCACAACGATACGATAGAATCCGGCGCTTTACCTTTGTGTACAACGGAGTAGACGTGCATGCGCAGGTGCAACCATTTCGGCCAGCGACTTGCTAGTTGAACAAATGATGCAACGCCTGAGGCCAGTTTTTGTCACAGTTGCTCCTCCATGCAGTACATTGTAGTCTTGCTGTACATGCACGGAGAGGCCATGGGTTCCAGAGGACCATTCCCGCATCTGCGTTTACGAGGTATGGGCCTTTGAGCTTGAGTCTGCAGGAATGCTTGGGCAACCAATTCTGGGGCATGGATGGACTCTTACATTTTGGCTTCGCCACATCACGCGATGAGAGTAACATTTCAAACTACTGTGAGGCGAGACAGTGGACCTTTGTAAAACTTCAGCTCTGGACTTATAGTTTCACAGCGTCCCCGAACCAAGTGCCGTCACATCTCGGTGCAAAACTGAGGCCTGGTCAGTCCATTTGCATCAGCAACGAGGCTCGTGATTGCAGGTTCTTTCTAAAGCACTCTCTAGTGCTGTCTCGGTGCCAGGGTCATACAGCGCATCCGATGTCAAACACCATGCTGCAGTCCCAGCTCGTCATCGCGGCCCCTTTCCACGTATTTCTCCACATGTTGCTCTGCTGGTGAATCCAGTATCCGAGGCTGTCGACATCCGCCTGTTCCCAAGGTCAGGGGAGTGAATGAAAGGCTCAGTTTGACGGTTCTGTTTTGGCAAGCCAAGGTGCTCATTCCGTTGAATTCGGCAGGAGCACAAGTCGATTTCAAGCTTGCCCGCAATAACCAGGCAGCGAGAGCAACATGAAGAGTGCTGCCTGTGCACTTGATGGCCGCAACGGTTAACAGTTTGGCATGCACTTACCAGCTTCTCTGGTTTTGTCACATGGATACAGCGTCCGTGGCTTTCGCTTTGCTGGTTCTCGGAGCCCTCTGACTCTAGCTGCTGCCCTCTGAAACAATGTTCAGTGCATCGTCTCGCACCTGTCGTGTGCCTTGCCCTCCGATGGAACTTCCACGTTTCGGTTCTCATGCCCTCGTAAAGGGTTGCCATCCTCACGCCTCGTCGTTTTTTCGTGTCCTTCGCTTTGCTGTGAATCGCCATCCCGGGATCCGGACTAGACCTCTGCCTCTAACGGGAGTTGCGCTCGGGCCTCAGAAGTGGAAACAGTCGCAGGTATCCGGCATGCAGGGTAAGCATCCTCGTTGCATGTGTCCCGAGCAAGTTTCTGACCGATAAACTTCGTACTCCAATGTCCAGCAGGTTGACTGTGTCTCACCTGCAGCTGTGGTGAAATGGCACTCGTCTTCGATCAATTCGTGTGTGGGCTTCGTCAGGTTTGCGTCTCGGTTCGACGACCAAAGAATGTGCAGGTGCCCGGCGAGCCTTGCGCTGTGGAGCAGGGGTCAGCCATTCTCCACATGCATCCACAGCATTTGATGGAGGCACGACCTTTCAGCGTGTGAGACCTTGTGTGTCGATGCGAGCTGAGAGGTCTGCACGCCAAGCCGCATCTTGCATGTGTTATGGCTGCAGCTGCGGTACGGAATCGAGTCTTGATGGCACTGCTCAAAAGGGGTGTTGGCGCGGCTGTGCCCGCCGAAGCTCCCTCGACGCGCACGACGTGCCCGTGTGTGTGTGTGTGTGTGCCCAGGGTCTTGCGAAGCCAGCTGGCGGCACATCATCTTACCGTTGAAAACGCCTCACTCTGGTGCTGTTTCGATGCAGCGGGGTCGGACCCAAACCACATACTCATGGAGTGGCAATGTGTGTGATTGTTCTGGCTGACCTGAAATGTGGCCGGATCACAGTGACACGTGCCCGAGCCCGCGATAGTTTGATCCATATTGAAACTTCCCTTTACCTGCAGTGGTGGAGTACAAAGGATGACTTTTCCTTGTATCTGAGTTACCAGAAGGATGCCGAAACATGGTAGTCGCTTTCCATCCTTCATGATGATAACTTAAACTTAAACCAGGTGTCACACCCCCAACCCTCAGCCTCGGCACTTCGGTTGCAGCTACCCTTCAACGTGTTACCCTTGCATGCTGTCCTGGCATTGCACGAAGCCAGTGGCAGCATTTTGCCATTCCCGTGGTTTGACAGCAGCCAGGACCCTAGCTTCATCATGTTGTATAGCACGACATAAATGTCGCTCTGGGCACTGCATGGGTTTGTTCCCTTGCTTATATTATATGGCCACGACTGGATCCCGAGCGGATGGTTGGAAGGCCGAACGAGCTGCAGGTAGAATGTAGTCTAAGTCGGCCACTATCTGTAGCAGACGCAATGACCCTTGCCATGCCTAAGCAAGTGTTGCTACTCCCGAGTTGCACGAGGGAGAACGCGAGTTTGCTCTGTTTGTATCATGCAGGGGCACACAGCACTTAGGACTTTTTGTGCGCAATGAAGCTGTGGGCACAAGGGGGAAGGGGAAGCAGACGCTTTTCCGTGCACCTGCATCGTGGAGTACCTGGTGCATGTTGATGCAGCTGGTACCAACCAAGAGGACTGGACCTTATCCTCCAGCCCAGGGGCCAGGACCCAAGCCCGAACGACGATGCGAATTTATATACAGGGCCAGGACCACGACCCAAGACGATGCCACGCCGAGATCGCCTACAACATCTTCAAGATGCTGGAGATAAGTCAGAACACCCCTCTCTGTGAGTGAGTGTGTGTGCGTCTGTGTGTGTGTGTGTGTCTGCGTGTGCGCAAGCGTTTGCATATAGCGCAATTTTCATGCAGGGGCCCAGAAGCGGTGTGGGGGTGTGCCGCGTGTGTGCTTGGGGTCTTACGAAGCCAGCTGGGACATCATGGGACATCATCTCATCGCTCATTCTGGTGCTGTAGCATTCCTTCGGGCTGGTGAGGCAGGGTCGGAGCCACACGCAGTCACCCATGCTATGCAACACTTTGTGCGTGTAGGGCCCCTACTGGGAATCTGAGGAAGAAAAGTCCAGGCAGTTGGGCAGAAGCTTTCGCCTTACGTCGGGCATGGATATGATTCGCTTTGGTCATCAACCTGGCTCATGCTGGAGGTGTTCTGAGCAGTTCCTCACCAGGCCAGGTCACTCGCTGCTTTTGCTCAGTTCCTCTTTCAGCCCTCATCTTGACTTATCCAGGCACGCTCAGTGTCGTGTAGAGAAATGGGACATAGGGTTGACTCGACTCTGCTTACCTTTCTGTCAGGGTGCGCTCCTATCTTGGTGGCGCCGCCGCCTGCAGTGCCAGAGCCCCAGAAACCGTGTAGTGCAGGTCGTGGGAGCTCTCTACTCGCCTATTCTATTGTGCAGTCTGTGCAAGATTTCTCTGACCGGTATATCTCTAACTCGATTGCAAAGGCCAGTCCCGCCTGCGGTGCCTGTCGAGGTGAAAGGTTCGGTTACCTGAAGCCTTGACAGAAGCTGAGTAAAGCCAGGCTCCTTCTATCGATCCAGCCTGCGAACGCGTGACTTGTCATGGATGGCTGGTCGTTCTTGTCGCTCTGAGAATTCTGTAGGGTGCCGCCGTTGCAAGGTGGTTGGCAGCCCTCACGTTTGGGAGCCCGGCGACTAGCACGACGAGGTGGGTTCGCATAGTCAGACGGAGCCATACCTCATTTTCCAGCACGTAGCTAGAGGAATTGTGGGGCAAAGGTCTGGGAGTCAAATCCCTTGCAAGCGTGAGTATCCTGTAGCAGATGTCCGAGGTGCGGACAGACGAGAGCTGCTCGAGCCTGTTGCAGAAGGTGTTGCTGCATGAATCGGAAACGTAGTTTCCAACATCTGCAACAGGAGAGACGTCGCCATGGAGACAAAAAGAAAGGTCCTCTGTCCCTGTAGTAGCCACCGCGGTCTGCTGTTTCTCTCAAAACGCTTTCAAAGGGAAATTCTCCAGGAGGTCCTAGTCCAAACTTGCGGCCTCTTCGTGCTGGTTTGATGCAAGCTGCAAGCATCTGCAAGCGATTGTCTACTTCGCCGCTTCGGCTGGACAAGCTCGACGAGCGCTTCCTGTCCCCTGCCTACCTATGCGGTCAGCGCTTAAAGGCCACAGGGCAAGGGGTTGGAAGGGTTCCTTTGTGCTTGGTACCTCGCCATCGGGGTCTGTCTGCAGACAGCGAGGCAGGCGGCCATGCAGGAAGGCGATGAGATTTTTGAGGCCACATCTCAAGTCTGACAAGGAGAATGGGTCGGCATTCTCGTTGACAGCACAGGCCGCAATGGTTGCCGTAAAGCGGCACTTTGATGCAGAGGAGTTGGAGCCTGAGCATCCTAGCTTCCCAGCAGGTGTCCGCAGCTCCCGGACGACAGTCGAGAAGCATGCTGCCGTTGTCAACGTGGGTTTCGTCAGGTTTGAGCCTGCACTGAAGTTGATCACAAAGGCCAGAATGTGCAGGAGTCACGTGTGCCAAGCTGCGGAAGACGAGCTCTTGCCTGTGAACTGAAGGCTTATGAGATGAAGCCTAACGATCCACTGGTGGTTAGGACGGCCATGCCCATCGGTCCACATCGTTTAAGGTGCACTGTCGCAAGCTTTCAACCTCGTTCTTACTGTTGGCTTGCAAGCACCTTTGCGTCGAAAGTATTGACAACATAGCAGAAGTTAGTTCTGTCTGACACTACGGCATCTCATGGCAATTTCTACCAGACCAGAGGACAGGAGAACATGGTAACATGTCGATACAGCCATCAGTTTGTGACAGCATTCCTTTAGTTGACTGCCATTGTTTCCGGCAAAGCTGGCCTGCCATGGACAATGACCAGAAGCTTTGCGTGCCGGCGCGGCATGTACTTGCAATGCCCAGTTCTGCAGTTCCCATCGGGTTGACAGCATGGCCGTTTTGGAATTGAGTTGCTTGCATGCCCGTGCATCAGGCTTAGTAGCAGTCCTTTGGTTGTGTGATACCATGTGAATGCAAGCCTTCCGACTTTTCTACGTCGCAGTATTGGGGTTCAGACCCTATGCCACATTGACCCCCGACCACAAAGGACTGGCAATCAAACTTAAAAACGCGCAGAATCCTGCGATTCAGCAGCATAGCACGAGTAAGCTGGCTGTGTGAATCGAAAGCTCATGGTGCTGAGATAGCGGAGCTCGGTCTTTTTGCCGGAGCCTGGTGCATGATGGCAACCAGTGTCAAGTTTCAGGAGCTCCCGGACATGATGCTTCCGGCATCTTGTCAGGCATGCCTCTGCCTGCACTACTGCCCCTGGATGGAAGAATGCTGTTGCTCGCAGCCTCTTCCAATCAGTCTAGGTTTGCAGCGATCCAGAGAGACGCAGCTACAACCTCTCTTGGTCCAAAAGACGAAGGTTGCGAAGGCAGTTCGCAAAATGCTTTCACATGCATCAGCACATCCGGTGGCTCACAGGGCAGATTGTGCAAGTCAGCAGAGCATGTTGACTCGGTCCAGCAAGTGGGGCGAGCTTGAGACACTTCAAGCCAGGGTGCGAGCTGCAAGTCACCATTTGGGTGCAACCGATCCACAGATCAGGCGCACCAACAAGGTGGTGTCCAAGGCATCTTCTCTAAGGTATTATTGTATGAATTCATATGTGCAAATGTCAATGCAATGCTTGCCGCGGGTCATGGACGAGATGATCGGACGCCTCTACGACTTGCAAAAGCTGCCTCTGGGACTTGGCGTGTGGGAGGATCCTTTCCTTTCTTGGGCTCGTGAGGCAGAGGCTGTGTGGCGAGACGAGCAGCCCAGACTCGAACTGCTTGTGAGCTTGATAAGCAAGCCTTCACATTACTGCAACATGTGGGTTCAGACAGTGTTAAATGCTGATTCGAGATTCCTGCGGGCATTCAATAGAGCAATGACCAACGAGCTCTTGAAACTACCAGACGCAGGCTCTTTGTTGGCAATGTCTATTGGCGAAACACTCCATGAAGTTCATTTGCCCTCGGTGCGCGAAGAAATCCGCCGCCTCGCTTCAGCACTCGGAGTCCTGGAGAGCCAATGGCTCGAGCACGCCTTGCTTCGTCAAATCAAGGGTAGGACGAGCCTTGAGACTGCGGCTGGCCTTGGGGACATCCGAGCTCTGTGTGCGCTGATATCCGCACTTCTGAATGAAGTCGTCATCATTCAACCAAAGGCTTGTGCCCAACTTGCAGGAGCAGTCCGGCACACGGAAGCCATGTCGACTATGCCACAGACACTGCGAGCTGTGTGCGAGCTGTGCAAGCGAATGATGATTGGTGAAGAGGAGGCACGTTTCCTAAGCGTTGAGCTGCTGAGCAACGGGGGCCTGCGCATCGGACTTCAAACACTCTGGGGTCACCCCAGCGCTCAAAGTGCTGTCGATGCAATTGGTGCTGGAGCTGTGATCGAGAAGAAGATGCCTCTCGGTGAGCTACAACGGCTGCCTGGCTAATTCTTGAACCCGCTGGCTTTACGCTTCACATGGAGCGTTTGCTGCTCATGAACTCAGGTGGCAGTCAGGAGTGGACGCCCTGAAAGAGGCCGGTCGAGAGAACTCAAACTCGGCAGTCACCCCGCTCGTCCTCGTGTCGTCACCGGGAAGGTGGTAGCATTTCCAGATCGCTGCGAAAGAGCCTTGCATGCTTCCCAGCACTGCGCTCTGGTGCTTCGAGATGTTGCGGGCTGAGTGGCGAAGCATGATGCAGCGTCAAGAGGAGTCGAAAGGAGTCTCCGGAGAGTTTGCAGTCTGCTCAGGCCAGGAAGACGGCTTTGGAAGCAGTGAGCTCGGCAGCCACCACATCGAGCTTGCTGGACGACTTGTTGCCGAGGTACAGACTAAGCGAGCCCTGAGTGCATGCTGTGGCTGAGAAAGCGAGATTGCTTGTAGAGGCATGTTGCACAGCACCTCAAAGTGGCAGAGCTGGAGCAACAGTACACGGTGAAAAGCCCAGCCAAATGCTGTGAACCTCCAGTCCGGACGTGCGGCGACTGTTAGAGGAATCGACTCCTGACTGCCGAGGCCAAAATCAAAGTTGAAGCGGATCTGTCCAGAAAGGCCAGCAGTGAGCGAGACGGGAATCTTTCGCTGCTGAATACTTGGCTAAGCTTAGCTGGCATGTGGTTCGCTCTGAGTTTTAGTTTATGGTTTCGAGGCTTTGCGCGGCTCGGAGGAAGATGAGGAAGTTCTGGAAAAGTTCCAGCAGCAGATGAGGGAGGTCAGCTGCTGCTGTAGGTTGCAGCTGGTGTAGTGAGCGCCTCTCGGGCAGGAGAAGCAGCTGCTGAACGATGCCCGTTCTTATCTTAGCTCAAAGACCACCAGGATGTGATTGGAGATCAGCACGAAGCAAACTTTTCTGTGCCCGAGGCCAGGTCTTTCAAGATCTGCAGCAAAGGATGACATCCGCCCAATCTCATCTTGAAGAGGCAATGATAGTGAGGTAGTGGCCTGTGGCCCGAGGTAAAGACTTGCGGTTCTTTTAAGGCCGTTTTGCACCTCGTGAAGTCCGCGGTCCAGTGGAAGTCTGCCAGTCTGGAGGCTTTCAGCAAACGCAACAGTCATTACTCCATAGCCCTGCTCTTTGTAAGGCAGGCGAGAAGGACGCCGTGGCTACCACCACGACTGCTGCTTACCAGGACATTTGTCGTTCTGAGAAATGTTGCTGGCAACTGGAAAACTGGCAGGACTTGCTGCATGCCTCTCTGCGTCCGCTCAGAAGGGCCTCGGTTGGTCCCCGAGCCCACCATGTCGCCTGACGACGACACGTTTCATGTGATCTGTAAGACAACTGCAGGTCACCTAGGTCTAGGTTTCTTAGCTATGCTAGTAGTCGGCACCGGTGCTGCCTAAAGGCAGCTTGAACAGCTTGGCTAAGCCTGGCTCCAGAGTGCCGAAGTGTGACGCACACCGAACGTGAAAAGATGGGGCCCGAACGCTTGCGCCGGCTACTGTATAAGGGCTGACGCTTCAGGATGAGGGATTGCACCTCAAGTAAGGGGGACAATCTTCGCAAGCGCGATAGATAGCTGAGACAGCTGCAAGTTATTCCGATGTTCCGGCATTGAGGATTCAGCCTCTGGCGGGAGCTTCGCAGATCCCGGATGCCGCCTGCCTGCCAGGCTTCTGGACTCCCTCGGCGAGACTGCAGACCTGGAGGTTGCACGAGAGGCCAAGCATGGCAGAGGTTTTCGGAGACTTAGAAGATCTCAGAAGTCTTTTGCGAGGTGCTTGAAGCCAATGCATGGAACTTGGAGGTCTAGTGAGACTCGCTGCTTCACGGTTTCCCTTCCAGAGCGCCAGGCAGCGCTAAACGTCTTGACCTCGGAATGCCAAGCATCTTCCAGGCGATGTCGACGATTCTATCAAGAGTTTGAATGAATCTTGTGGCTATGCTCGCAGGCAAGATGATGCTGAAGGCTATCGTGCCCCAATGCGCACTGGGTACAGGTGCAGTCTGGGCCGTGCCCAAGTCAGACTGCTGCAGTCATTCGTTCCATGTGACAGGGACACGCTGCTGGGCAGGAAGCTCAGCGCAGCAAGTAATCCAGTCCGTGTGCACAGAGCCATTGTCTTCTGTCAAGTGACCCCTGTACGTTGGCAATTGGGACATACGTGCGATGAGCAGAGTGGTGATCAGGTGACCCCCAACTACCATGGTCCTTTGCATTCGACAGTTTGAGTGCAAGTCCAGGCATTGACTATCCTGTGTGTTGCTGTCGGACCTGGCCAGAGAGCTTCACAAGTGTCCGGCCAGGAGTTGAGACTTCGGGTGCTTCTAACTCCGTCGACGATTCGGAGATGCAGTTGGCTACTCACCTTTCGGTCACGATCCTGGTTCGACTCCTCGCCAGCCATGCCTCAGAAGGCGAGTGCTCACCGCTTCACGCCACGAGCAGCAGCAACTGGACGACTTGCAGGATCAGTCTGCCAGAGTTTTCGGCTGGGTGCTTGCGCACCGCTTTTTTGAAACTTGCAGGAGCAAAACGCGTTGGCCTCTGCCATCGAGGCTTCATGGACTCAGTTGGAGGAGGAGGCCCCGGCTCCGGCTCCGGCTCCGTTTCTTTGAGAGGCAATTCCTCTACACTCGTGTTCTGTGGGCCGCAGGAGGCAAAGAAGCATGCTCAAGCAAGCTTGCGCAGCGAAGAAGAGGGCCTCCTGGTCAAGGCCATTGAGGCGAAGGGCCCTTGCTGTGCTATGCTGGCTATGCTAGCTCCTCGGCTCTCTCGATTGTTTTCCTAGTAGCGACGCGTGGGACTGGGGTTGCTGTAGCACACTGGGCTGTAGATTTACAGGTCGGACTTGAGACGAGAGGGAGATTCGTACCTTTGCCTCTTGATCCCGCCCGCCCGGGGTGAGGTGGATTGATAGTAGCCCTTGCCGCAGCTGTCCTTTGCATGGTTCTGCCTCTAGCCAGGCCTCCTACAGAGAGCAGACTCGCGGGGACTCCAGCTCAGTATCCTGTTGTCAGAAAACAATACGAATGCAGATGAGAAGCAGATGTCATCAAGGATTCGAACTTCAGGGAGGAGTTGGAGAGAGCTTTGTCGCAGTCACAGACAAGTGCCCCTCGTAGAAGTTCCAGAGCTTTGGACAGCACTAAAAAATCACAGGTACCTCAGATCCACCTCCGAGGCCTAAATCAGGGCCCAGGCGCAGCAGGGGAGCCGACCCAACAAGGCACAGGCAGAACCGAGACACAGACTCACTGAAGGCGTCCGGAGCCCTTGCGCCAGCCTCAAGGCCCCGTCGGAAATTTGTTGCACACAGTGGGTTACCTTAAGTGGCATCTCTGAGTGCAACGTTGCATCGCCTATGCGTATGCACTGGCAAGCTGTGTACACCAGCATACACCCTCAGTGACTCAGGTTCATGTAGATGACGGAATCCCTTCTGCCTAAAAACAAGCCTCGCTTACAAGAAGACTTGGCACCGGCAGTCTGTAGCTTCGGGAATTTCTGCTTCGGTGGCATTGGCCTTCTGCAGTCTGCAGAGCCCGCAGACCCTGCAGTTCTGCGTTCGTTGTGGCCTTGTGGCATCTTCCCCCTGCAGTCCTGGCATCCCATGTAGCGGCCTGTATTTCCTGCAGTCCAAGTCCAGACCCCCCAGACTAGTGACTAGTACTCCTACCGGTTCTGGTGCCGCTCGTAGCATTGCTCGCCCCTAGTTCGTACATCACTAACACTAGTAACAGTAGTGGGGCTAGCAAGTTACCGTCGCACTGCGCACCAGACGCCGTTTGCAAAAACCTTGTCTTAACCACGGCAGTACTCTGGGGACCTTTTGGTTGTCCGGGCGACCAGTCTCTCAGTCTCAGATCTGTATTTCAGATGTGAACTTCTGGTGCATTACCTTTCTGGTGCAGCTTGCCATTCGAAAAGTGTCTGCAACTAGCTCACGACGCAAACTCTCTTCACCTCGATATTGTTTGACAGAGGGCGAGCTGTCTTAAAGGGAGCCCTCAGGCGTTACAGCAGTCTTGAGGCTCCAGCAAAAGCTCGCCAGCGGCCCGCCCAGCTGCCTCTGCCTGAGCATCGTGTCCTCCAGCTGTGAAAGCCGGCTTTGGGCTTTGGGCTTTGGCCCTGTGCAAGGCATTGAAAGGGAGCAGTTTGCTGAAGCGAGCCTTCCCGCTGCAACTGTTCATATCCCTTCTTGGTATCGGCGCTGCGCATTGTGGTTTGGTGCTTCGTGCCAAGGCTGGTGGAGCTATGGCATCCGCTTCAGGTACAAAGGAAGCGCACCTTTTAAGAAGCATCGGATGTGGCATCCTTGCTGGCCCCAGGCAAACTGAAACCGTTCCGGCAGAACTTTGGTGCAATGCAGGAGCTCACAGCCCTGCCACAGCGACCTGACAGATCTCGGGTTGGCCGAAAGCTCATCACCTGGGTCATGTCATGAACATGCATGACTCGCCCCCTTGCCAGGCAAAGGCGGCATCCGCTCTCAGCGAACAGCGGACTCTGGGGCCGCGGTTCTCAACAATTTGAAGAGCACTTCAAGTGTGGGTGCAGCGGCTGCGGTGGCTGCGTCTCCCGCTCCGGTGGCTTCGCCCCCGTCTGCTGCAAGCGGTGCAGCAGCTTGCATGGCCGGGGCTCTCGTTCCAGGATTTCTTCAGCTTGCTTGTCCCTCCAATCCAGAGTCAATGCCGAAGCTGCAGGAGAGACTAGTCAAATGAAGGATCGAATCGGCTCCATCCAGGTAGGACGGTAGGAGCATGTTTGGACTAACTGCTTTCCGTTTCGTGCACCAGACTCGATGCAAGGCCGCCAAGGCTGCCGAGAGTGACTTGACTTGAACTGCGGCCGGACATAGTCGGACTCTCTCACCGGTCTTCTCAAAAGAGCTGCAGGCCGACGTGAAGCACAAGTCTTTGCGGTGTCAAGCCCTGCGGAGGCGAATGTCTGCAATTGAAGTTGCCATAGCGCCCTGCTGATCGTTTACGACGGATTGGGATTCGACTCAGGCCGAGAGAACAGCTGCTGTTCAAGCCCAGTGCGGGCAGCCCAACATGATGCAGGCAGATGGCCAGTGTGGAAGAGTCCGGGCCTGGCAACGGAAAAGCTTCTGGCAGGCGTCGCGGGAGGTGCTCTCCAGTGCGCTAGCATCCCTCCACCGACGGCATTTTGAGGTCGGCTTGTGGCAACTTTGAAGCATAACGTATCCACAGCGCAGCCAGGCAAGCCCAACAGAACTTGGAAGCTGCCTGAAAGCTTTGAAAGTCTACGTGGGGAACTTGGTCTTGCACTCAGCGAACTCGGCGATTTTCCTTTTTTTCGTGCAGCATTTCAGTTTTGGAATGTCATAGACTGCAGGCCTCCAGCCCGCAGGTAGGACGCGAGTCACACCCGCTTGCGTGCAGCGAAGTTGCTGTCCAATGTTCCCAGGAGATGAAGTTCCAGCGCATCAACAAAGACAACAGGGCTTTTTGCTCTCGCGTGTCTTCCTTGCAGGCAGAACAGATCGAAGCAGTTTTAGTAGACTCGGACAGTTATCACCTCTCTTCTCTGGCAGGGTGCAGTGGAGGTTCTGCAGGCCTGCGGTTTCAGAGATCAGGGCGACTGCTGGGCAACGGGCTTAGTGCTGAGGCGTGCAACTGCGAACACTTCGAAGCTTCTCTGCTGGACCGAGGTTGTCGACCCTGTCTACATGAAGCAGAAAGGGTCAGCGCTATTCGATGCTCTTGCAAAGATTGAGGCCATACTGTCGCATGACAAGCACAAGCACTCACGACAGGAGCGGTGTGTGCCGAGTATGGCCAGGTGCTTCTTCATCATGTCGAAGCGCAGTCAGCCAAGTCATAAACCTAGTTATCCGTGTTTCACTAGGGCCGCCTTGCCGAAATGTGGCATGGTGGCCTTCTAGCTCCAAGCAGAGGTGCATGCAGCAAAAAGCAGCTTGATTTTTTTCTGCATCCGCTCCTTACCTTGATCTGCTCCGCCGCATGGCGCGGCCGAGGCTCAAGCACGACACGCGACATGTCAGAAGAGGAGGGAGGAGGAAGCCTCGGCAGCCTTGAGGAGGTCTTGGACTGGAAGGAGCGGGGCAATGCCAGGCTAAAGGCTGCCGACAACGACGGTGCCCTCGAGTGCTACTCACGTGGCATTGATATCGGTGTGAAAGCCATCTCGAGCTTTCAAGGTCTTGCCCAGGATTTTAACCCTTTGAAGAAAGCAGTGAGCCAACTTTTATCAAACAGGGGCCACGTCCACTTGGCCCAGCAATTGCCCAAATTGGCGCTTCAAGACTGCCGCCGCGCTGTTGAGGTGGACTTTGAAAATCCAAAGGCATACTGGCGTGGCATCACTGCAGCGCTGCAGCTCGAAGAAGAGCAAGAGAGGCGCGACGCGGCCGAATTGCTTCGGCAAGGACTGCGCCTAGCTTGGGGTACGGGAGGTTCTGCACTGTCAAAGCTCCTGGGTGAGAATCTCCACTTGTGGCGGGAGTGGGCAGATGCTGGACACGTGCCCTCGATGTACCTTCTCGCCCTGGCTCTACTCAAGGGGAACCAGATTAAGCAAGACAAAGCCAAGGCCTTAGACTTATTCCAACAGGCAGCCAGCAAAGGCGATAGCGCATCTGCCGCGATGGTAGAGCACCTGCAGGCAGAGGTCTGTCTACCTCCAGAGCTAGAGGTTTGGGCGAGGGCTGCTGCGGCAGGAGATGCTGCTGCCCAATTCAATCTGGGCTTAGCCTATTATCGTGGCGACAGGGTTCCACAGAATCTCGCGAAGTGCGCTGAACTGTGGGCCCAGGCGGCTGAGCAAGGCGACGAAATGGCCCAGGCGAATCTGGATCAGCTGCAGCGGCTGATGTCGGAGCAAGGTGAGCAAAAAGCTTGAGGAATGCGAGACTCTGCGGGTGTTGCACAGGTGTTCTTGATGCAATTTCGCATCCCCCCGCCATGCCATGCTTGCATGAGGAGCTACATATACACTCTCGTCAATGTCTCTGAGTGGGAGAACGTGCTGAAGGCTTCTCACGGCCGAAGTCTTGCCCAAAGTGTTGTGCAGACTGCGCTGGAAGGCCTGCGAGAAGCATGCGGCTTTGGAGGCCAACCAACATTCTGAACATTCGGCACAGTCTGACACCGCCGACTTGAATCGTGTTTATTTAGAGTTTAGAGCGAGCCGAAGCACAGCAGAACGAATCAATCACAAACAAAGATGCTTTGTTTGGCCAAGCCCGCAAAGCCAGTTCTTTTCCCACACTAAAAAAGCACTGCGCACGCCGGACAGCACCGCCCATGTCGTTGAAGAACAACCTTAACTTAAAGCTACTTGCACAAGAAACCTAATGATATCGCCCTCCAGCCTCGAGTCCAAACCCGCCAGGACTTCACCCTTGAGCATGCCTATGCTCTGTGCCCTCAGCATGTCCTGTTGGGCACACAGATTCTCCAGCTTGACCTCCTCCAGGTATCGCCTGAACCGGTTCCAGCAGGCTTTGCAGGTCTTGGACTCCAGGCACCATGCTCTGCGATGCTCTGCGCTGCGTTCCAACCTTTGATCCCATGTGCCCCAGCTGGACAGGAAAGCAACAGACAAGGACGCCGCTGCAAGCAGGCTGCGTTTGCAAGCGCAGGCGGAATGGTCTTGTGAGCATCAAGGAAGGCTAGGAGGAAGGTCTGCTCTTGCCAGATACAGTACCGACTGTCAGACTACGGCGCCTGTCCTCGTCTCAACGCAAATGAGGCCCAGCTATGTAACACTGTCCTCAGCCATGAGGCGCCGACGTTTACGAGAAGCTTCACCAGGAGGATGCTGAGGCCGAACTGACGCAAGGCCCCAAAGTTAGGGACGAGCAGCTGAGCCGCTGATGTTTCAGGACCACGGCCTGATTGTGAATGCGGTGGCCTCCTACGTGTCGGGGGATAAACCGCGGCAGGCACTTTCACCTTCGTGCCAGTGCTTTCTGCTTGGCAGCCCTGGCTGGAGTCTGCTCAGGCCATGAACCTGATTGCCAGAAACAAGGCCGGTCGTGGTTTGTCCGTCCTCGGCCAGTTGCCCCCGAACTGTTCAGCCGCAGGAAGCGCTTGAGTCGTCTTACGAGCTGTGCTTCAATGCTGCCTGCGCGCTCATCGATGAGGGTCGGCTGAAAGAGGCCGAGGCGCGCTTGATCTCTGACCGCAATAATGAGCAGGAAAAGCTGCCGTGTCTCCAGGACAAACTGAGTCAGGCCAAAGAGCTCTGCACCGAAGAGCTCATGCAGGCATTCCACTTTCCATGGCCTTTCCGTGCTTGGCCTTTGGTTCCTGGCCTTGCTGTGAGGCTGAGGAGATCGGAGAAGAAGATGCCGCGCTGCTGGAGGCGGCTTTGGGTTTATGCGTGCAGAGACACTCAGCTGGCTTTGAAGGATCATGAGGAGCTTGCAGCAATCCGAGTGCAGCAGGGGCGAAAGGCTCAGAAACCGGAGGAGGTTGCGGAAAGATGTGGAACCGAGAATCTCAGGTGTGTGATGCAGCGTCGGGGCCAGGAAGAGGAGGCCAAAGAAGTGCCTGCTCCTGAACACGTGAAGCATTGGATCGCGTGGGCTGTGTAAGAGTGTCTCCATTTCTAGGTATGACAAAGTTCTGCGACAAAAACCAAATCAAGGCCACGAGGTCTGGTGATGGCAAGATGCACAAGCACACATGAACTCATACCGAGCTGTGTTTCGGTAGGTAGATGTGACGGTGCTCGCCGTTGCTTGCAACAATGTAGTTGCCCTTCGTTCTGCTCCCAGACCGTAGAGCATTGGTGTGGCGGTGGTGGCATGTTTCCCGCTTGAGGTTCTGAGGGCAAGTCCCTTTTCGACAGCTTAAAGCGCATCAATGTGGCTTCGAAGGATCTGTCGGCCGATTTGGAATGCTTTGTTGTGCTTGTGTGGCTGTGCGGGTTTGTCAGGAAGGCTTGGAGCACAAGCAGACTCGCAGACAAACCGTCGAGATTGCATGCAACAAGGTGTTGTTGCTGCTCCAGGCCTGAAGCACAGGAAAGCCCAGCAATCCCGAGTTCTACCTGCTGCACTCGTGCAGGCGCAAAAGATAGACGTTGCCAAGAAGGAGCTTGATAAGCTCTGCCATGACCCCGGCTCGTACATACCCCTTACTGCAAACTAACGTTTCACCTGGCTCATGTAGATTTTTCTGACTGCTACATTCTAGTGCCGGATCTTCGTGAAAACAAGACCCCCCTGAAGGGATTGTTGCCACGAGAAGACCGAGGATGGAACATCAAACGGCCAAAGCAGTACGATGGACTGCAACGCAACGTCATCCAGTCGCGTTCCACTTCCGACTTGCCCTGTTGTGAGTTTTTACACCTGGAAGTATTACGAACCGCCTGATTAAACATAGTATCTGCGGGGACATCCTTCGGAAAGGCTAAACATCTCTGAGTGATGACAGCATACGCTGAACAGAGCAGAGGCTTTCGATCTCCCTTGCGTGTCAACGGACAAGAGCGGCCTTACGAGCACCACTGCACCATGAACGAGACCTCCGCCTCCTTGTGTTAACTAACGCTGGGGCCGGGAAGGCGGGGAGGGGAGGAGGGGGGGTGCAGTTGTGACGTGCGAGTTCTTCGCACATGCACTTTGTTGCACACGACAACTCGGCCGAGAGCTTCGGTGAGAAATGGCAGCACATGAACATGTGTCTTGAAATGATGCTGGCCTGTAGGAAGGAGTCGTGCTTGTATCTTTCAGTGAAGTCTGATTGCAGCAAGGAGGAATCCGTGAATGAAGATGACTTTCAATTGTTTAGCTAAGTCATCGCTCCTGTTCTCAGCGTGAGTAACATTGTTGAGTTAATGGTGGTTGAGCAGATGCAGCGACTAGATAATTTATGAGTACTGCTGGCAGCATGTGGCCGGCCTTTTCAATCGTCCGAGCGTACAAAGAATGAAGGGTGCACATGGGGTGAGTCCTCCGAGGTGAAAGCTACCCTGACCACCCCCGGGTAGCTCTGGTACAAGCACGGACCTCAGTTCGCGTGTTGCAAAGCCCCTTGCTGTGCTTGCATCGATGGTGATGCCAGGCTGCGATTGCTCACAGAGAGAAGAAGGGCAAAGTTTGCTGGATCCTGTGAAGTTGGCAGGTGCAGCCAGGACTTGAAAGCTAAGTTTGTGCGTATGCCAAGGCGAGGAGATCCTGCAAGGCTACATTGCATCACATGCAGATGACCAGGAGGCCAGATTGCCATGACAAGATTCGGCTTATGCTTCCATCATGCTTAGGCTTTGTAGACCGTGGACATGCATGATTAAACTCTCTTGGGTTGCTACTTTCTGCAGACTTCCATTGTGTTATCGCCACTCCTAGAAAATGCCTTGCCGAGGGGGCTGTGCAAGGGGCAAGGTTGTGGCAACAAACATCCTTACCGTCCCTGTCCCGCCTGATGCCTTCCCGACCCCTCCAAAATCTTAGATTTAGTCAATCAAAAGAAAGAGGCGAAAGCAACTTATCTAAACCCCCATCCTTAGCAGCCTTAGCAGAAAGAGGAAGAGAAAGAAAGAAGAGAGAGAGAGAGAGAGAGAGTGGCCGTGCTGTGTCGTGTTGCGGGATCGGGGCCAGTGAGGATCAGAAACAATACCGCATGGAATCTGAAAGGCATTTTCCAGTTACTCTGTCCCTCCGTGAGATCCGACTTTGCATCTTCTGGGCTTGGGGTTTAGGGGTTCTGGTTTTAGGGGTTTAGGTTAATCGTTTCTCGGTTGCCACCTTCTGGTCTTAGGGGTTTAGGGGTTGTGGGTTTAGGGGTTTTGTATTCCGGTTTAGGGTTTCTGGGCTTAGGGGTCTTGGTTTCTGGGTTTAGTTTTTCTGGCTTAGGGATGGAGGGGTTCTCGGTTTAGGGTCAAGGGTTTCTGGGTTTAAGATTTTCGGGTTGCGGGCGGCTGAGCTTAGGGGCTTTGGGGTTCTGGGTTGGGGACCTTAGGGTTACGGGTTTCTGGGTTGAGGGTTTCTGCGCTTAGGCGTTTAGGGTTTCTGGGTTCAGGGGTAGGGTTTCTAGGTTCAGGGGTTTAGCGTTAACGGGTCTGGGTGCAAGGTTTATACGGGTTTAGGGTTTAGGGTTGTGGGGTTTAGGGAGCCACGCTTCGTGAAAGGTGAGGTGAGAGAGAGAGAGAGAGAGAGGCACGGACTCGTTGTCGCCCTTGTCCTCTTGCATGGTAGAAACAAGTGCGAGTCACATCATGTCTTTACCAGTGGGCTTGTATGGCATTAATTTTTTCAGCAAACCCGGTTTGTACTGTCCGGGGGAACCAGAACCTTCCCCACGACCCCAAAGCCTCATTCCACCAACAAGGAAGTACGGAAGGAATGGGCGGGCCTAGGCCTAGGCCCGGGTCTGCTCGTAGACCCGACACCACCGAAAAGAAGGAGGAGAGAGAGAGGGAGAGAGTGAGAGAAAGACTTGTTCCTCTCACACCTCGAGATCGAGCAAAGCAGCAGGAACACTACACAAGCACAGGGGGAACAACCCCCAAAGAGACAGAAGTGCGAAACAGACCATGCGGACCCAGCCACCCTCGCACTCCAACGACTACTCACAAAAGCCCAGCGAAGGTTGGCCTCTGCCGAGGAATCGCACCTCTACAGACACATATTATGATATCCAGCATGACGTGGACATTGTTATCGCCTGGCTGAACAACATTGTAGCAGTGTAGCACATGTTTGGGGGAGTTCCTCGTCCTCTTCTTCAGCCATGCCTCATGGAGATACAGTCGGACGAGCTGTCCGAGATCTGGGCTCAGCGCTGCAAGGAATCCAGACAGCGGACCGCCCTGAACACTGGGTCAAGCTCGCGGAGACCGTCATGTTCCTTGAAGCAATTCACAAGGGGGAAAGCGTAGCACACCCTGCAGACGTTGTTGCTGGGACGCTGACCTCCAACCTGGTCCGTGAAAGGCGAGAGAGCAGAACGCAGGGGATCTTGCTGGAACTGCAAGACCTCCGAACCCACCTTGCTGGCTGGTCGCCGGGGGAGCTCAACACGATCCATGAAGCCCTCCTACGAGCCCTTGAAGAGGTGGAAGAGTTAATCCCTCCGTCTGGGGGGACAGCACCGATGCCCATCCTGGACGAGACCTCTACGGGCAGCACAGAAAGACAACAAATCTGATGACCAGGGGATTCAGCCTGCAACACCACCGGAAGTACAATAAGGCGGTCACCCTCTATAAGCTCAGTGGGAATGGTGGCTCCACGATCGTCACCATGGCTTAGGGAATGCACCGTGGGGTCAACCCCGTAGCCCCACTGTTGCGATCGACAGCGAGGAGGAGAGCATGGTCAGCCACCGCCGGACGACGCATGCATGCGGCCATGCATGACGACTGAGCTCGCACAACGTCTTCTCCTGAGACAGCCGGTGAGCGGGGAGCCAGAACCTAGGGGGAAACCTCTCTTAACACACCATTTACCTTCCCGGTACTTCACCCCATGCCCACATGGTATTTCAGTAATGGTACCCCAATCTTGACAAGTCCATCTAACCAGGGGGGAATCTCAGTCCAACCAACAATCCTCCAGAGCCAGACAAAGATGCCTTTCACACATGTTACTCCTTTAGGTGTTTAGTATCGCTGTGCACTTGTTTTACTTCACACGAAGCTGGCTCCGGGGGAACATGTCCGCTAGTGCAGCCTCTCCGAACAAAGCCACCCCCAGCCACATCCGACGTGCCCTCTACACATGTTAACCTCTAGGTGGTTCATTACTGCTGTGTCCTTGTTTCCGCAAGATGGCTGGGGGACAAGCATGGCTGCACCGCGCGGGGGAGGACAATACAGAAACGTTGCTAGGAAAGTGTAGCTGCTCCAACCAACGAACCGCCCAGTCAACTGCCTATTGCTCCGTACGCATGTTACTCCTGTAGGTGTGATATCGTCGCTGTGCCATTGTTTCTACAAGTGAACAGTTGTCGTACTGGGGGAATGCACCTCATCTGGACACCATCCCTAACTTACAGCTCCAGGACTCGCCTGCATGATCGGGCTTATCCTTGCTTTCGGCAAACGGGGGATAGATGTCCACATGACCTCGTAGTCGAGCCTGGAGCAAATCCATTTGTGGTGCCTCACTTGGGGGCTCTACTCTGTTAGCTTTATCTCTTGAAATGAGCCACTCTTGGATTTCGCAATCAGCCGTTGACCCGCAGCTGGCATACAAGGGGGAATTGTATCTCCTTCAGTCGTTTTGTCAACAGCTTGTCGGGGCCTCAGAGTGTATGCACCCCTTGCAAGCCAGCTCACATGTCGCTGACAAATACGGGGGAGACATCCTCCATGATGGAAGTCAAGATGACTTCAAACATCTGTGTCAACCTCTACTGTTCCCTATAGGTCCTACGGTACTGTTTGCAGTCCATATTTCCTTTGGAAAACTTTTACACACGGGGGAACATGAAGTGTACACAGTTGCATGTTTTCTGTGAGAGTATACAGTCACCAATCAAGTCATCGTATCCTTTACGGCTTTAGCCTCGTGGTGACGTATACTCGTTACTCACTCCCTTGCTCCCAACAATATCTTGGGTGGGCACTATGCCCGGGGGATTTGACAGTCCCCCATACCCAGGAGAGAGAGAGAGAGAGAGAAAGACTTGCCTTCCTTTGGCTGTGCAGAAGAAGAGAGAAAGAGCATAAACTTGCTGGGTATCGGGGCTCACACTGCAGTTTCACACCGTCCTCCGGGCGTGAACACTGGCGTAACGCGCCAGCGCAGGGGAACGCGAGCCACATCCCGGACCCCAAACGCCCTGCAAGCAAGCAAGCAAGCAAGCAAGAGAGAGAGCGAAAGATATCATTTTCCGGGCTGTTTTCTCACGCCCTTCCCACAAGGCCCCCCGACAGGGGCGCACTTTTCGGTGCAGAGGGCTTCAGACGCCCTCTGGACCCCGTGAGTGAAGTGAAGTAAAGAGAGAGTGAGAGAGAAACATAAAGAGCCGTTATCGGGAAAGAGTGTGGCAACCGCACGTGGTGTCTTCAATTGCGGCGTTACGATCTGACTATCGGAGGTCGTCTTGCCTTTGGCGCAGCTTTATACCCAGCAGCAGAAGCACGACTTGGCTGTTGAGGCCAAAACTGTACAGTGCGAGTCGTGCTCATGATGTTTGTGCTCTCGAAGGTTCTTGCGAAATTGCCTGTCAGCAGTGGGTTCCTGAGCCAATGCTGTTTGGGATACAGGGAGTGACAGACGGCCTGTCCGAGGTCGCACCCAACCAGCCACAGTTGAGGCCATTGTGAACCTCCACCAGAGGCCGCCTTCGGTGACCGTCACAGTGTGTAAGTTGGAAAAATCATGCTGGTGTCTGGCAAGGCAAAAGAGTCCTGACAAGGCCGTCGCCTGCCTCAGGGAGGCGCGCCTCCTGCAGTCCAGCTCCGAATGACATTGTTTATTGCCGGCACCTCTCCCCAGTTGCACTGTGTATGGTAAGCATGCACCAGTGCCTGCTCCAGGCCATCAAGTACTGGTCTTCACAGGAAGAGGAGTCAGAAACTTTGGCTCAGGCACGCCGCTGGTTTGGTCTTGAACATGCCTTGCTGCAGTGCACACCTTCACAGTACCGTCTCTTTCTGCCTCTCAGGGGGTGGTCCAAAAGACTACATGATACGATGGTACGATGTACACGAACGGGAAGCGATAATTTCATGCAATGCCAAGAACATGCAGTTGTCGGGGCGCAAGCTCATCCGCAATAAGAAATTATTGGGTCTTTTTTCAAAGCATCCGTTTGTCACCAATGTGGTCACTCCCTGCGGGTTGCTCTGGACCGGTGTGCCGCATTTGGGCAGTCTATACCATTCTATGCCTGAGCTTGGCTGGGTGATGTGCGAGTATCTATTGCCCTGTCTGCTACTCACTTCGACTGCTGTGTCGGAGCGGTGGGAAAATAAAAAAACAACGTCTTTCGTCGGCTTGCCGTGATTTCATGCGCTGCAAAGCCTCGCTGTCAAGCACTGACCCTGTGAGGTCGTTCGAATAGCTGCAAGGCTGGCTATGCAGCTGAAGGACAGAGCGTTCGCAGCCGAGGCAACGGACCCCGTAAGCCGGGGCTCTTATTCTTTGCATGCTCGCGCTGCCACTTGCTGTCCGTCTGCCATTTTGGCCCGTGAGGCAGCGCTGTAAGACACTTGCAGTAGCCAGCAGGATCCAGCACAGCAGCCGTCGATTCCAATCGCTCTATTCTTCTTTCCCTCACGGATGTCGTCTCTTTCGCTCCTGTCGGGCCAACCGCGCCTGCCTGAGCTTCCACCACATGGAAATCAGGTTCTATGATGCAGGACCCCCAACCCAAAACCACCTTGGCAGATTTGGTCACCGCTGCTCTTGCGCGACCCTGTGTGACAGAAGATGACGTGCATCTTGCTTCGTCTCTTGACAGTGAACCGGAGCGGGTGTGTCCTGAAAGCCGGGTTCACCAAGACAGAGAGGCGACACTCGCTTGCAAGCAGGTTGGCTGACGTAGGAGTGACATGCTCCGATGATGGAGGTTTGGCACCACAATCGCTGCGAAGTGCTGAACTGAGGGCGGACAAGCGGGCCAGCGACTCTGCGAGATCGCCGGCCAGGTGCCGCGGTGTGCGGCACCCTTGGCAGAAACCAGCCAGTGCAAGACCCATCCGTCCTCCTCCACACTTAACCCTCGCAGAGGCGAGTTCGGTTGGTCTCGTGCAATCCAGAACAGCCAAGATACCGAGCGCCTCTGTGCTTGAGTCGTCAGCTGTCAGACAGAAGAGGCTTTGTCGTAGAGGACCCTCTACTCCCCATCGCCGCGACAGAGAGGAGGCATGTTCACCAGCCTTGCACGAAGCTAAACACCAGAGGCAGGAAGGAGAAAGCGCTGCAGATGGGTTTCCCAGACACAGAAAGCCCTTCCAGAGTGGGCCTGTGAAGCCAGCGACGCCTGAGCCACGAATGCCACGAAGCAAGAAGCTGCAAGTGGAGAGTGCCACGATCTCGGAGGGTTTTGCTGCAGGCCAGAGGTGGAGTCCAGTGTGTACCGGACACTCAGGATTACGCCCAAGCCACAGAATCCTGGATGGCGAGGCGACGGGCTGTCTTTTCGTGTGTCACGCCCCATCGGCGTCATCCTGAGGATACCGTCTGACGATACCTTGCAAGAGCGACGACAGCAAAGAAATCGAATTGCTTCGCAGCTAGTTTTAGCCCACCAGCTTCAAATCATTTGTGTTACCAGACCGGAACAGCGAGGTTGTAGCCAACCGCATCACTTCTCGCGAGTGGGGGACCTAGAACGGTCTTGCGGACGCTGTTTCAACGTTGCCGCATGCAAGGACCGTTCGGGCAGCCTTCAAAGGCAAAAGCTTGCTCGAAGAGAGGCCCAGTAGAGCCGCCGTGAATGCCGTAGGTGCAGTCTGTCCACCTCGGTTCGATGCAGGTGGATTGGCAATCTGGATGATTCTGCCGCAGACACCGCGCATATCTCAGTTCTCCTGCGGATGCTTCGGTTTGTGGGCAGTTTCTGCAGTATTCTCCTGCTGCAGAACATGTCGGGGTTGTTTTGCCCAATCCGTCCTCTGTCAGCAACAGGAAGCGCAAGCATTCCGGGTGCTGTAGTTGATGGGGCCCCAGGAATCCCCAGGATCGTGCCTGACCGACGTCGCACCAGTAAGCTCGCAAAGAGAGAGGCGATCTTATTAGCATGCAGATGCCAGGAAGAACTCTCATCGTGAGTTCGGCTTTCGAGCTCTAAAGACTCTAAAGCTGGGCTCGGGCGCTGGCAAGTGCACATGGCAGTTCGTGCAAAGCCAGCTTGCCCAGCCTGTGCCCCAAAGTATCGCAGGCCTTGATACACACGTTGACACAGAGTTTGCTGGCCCAGCAAAGCCCAGGAAATCATCGCCCTTTGCACACCGGTCAGCCCTAAGCCCCAAAGTGTTGCCCTATGCGGGCCACTCTCCTTGGCAGGTGTATGTCCTGGAAACAGGCAGAGCACCAGCGACGTTAACCAAAAGTTCCTGCAGCAGCACAACAGCAAGAGTAGCTCCAGATAGCTACAGCTTAGAACAGCTGCGAGGAGGCCCTGTACCGCCAGCCACAACGCGGAAAAATGGGTGACGATGACAGGCCGTTATCACGCGACCAACTGCATTGGTCAGCTCTTGGATTCACCTGGTGCTTACTTGCGAAGATTGTTCTGCACCAGTGAACCTGCTTTGAGTTTCCCTGGGCAAGAACAGGGGGCTTGTGTGTTGCTGGTATAATAAGGCTTGCAGTGTATGTCTCCTGTCAGTCGTCTTCATAAGCATGCCATCATACCTGTGAATGCTTTTCTTTATAACGCTACGCCGCCCGCCTCGGCTTGACAGTGGCGGCATTAAGTGCCTTCGAGCCTGCAGGACGTTTACGGGGGCCGCGCAGTCGTAGGAGCAGTATGTGAGAAGAAGAAGACGAAGAAGAAGAAGAAGCAGAAGCAGAAGCAGGAGCAAAAGTAGAAGCAGGCGTAGCAGTAAGCGGAGTAGTGGCAGTAGTAGCAGCAATAGTCGTAGCAGCGGCAGCAGCAGCAGTGCTAGTAGCAGGAGGCAGGGGAAGGGGGAGGGGCAAGGGAAATCTGTGGGAGGGGGGGGGGGGAGCCGGCGGGGGGCACAACGGTAGAGGGTATTTAGTTAAACCGCCAAGACGCCGGAGGCCTGTGGCCTCGTTCCCGCATAGTTGTTCGTGCCGCTCAGTTTTCATGCGCTGTGCCTTGCAGCATGTGGCAGAGCACCAAGGAGCTAAGCGTGCCTTCTGTTGGCACCTTACGGCTGAGGCTCTCGCTCACCCACCATGCCAAACACAGCTGCGGCCAAGGTCATTGCTTGGCTCCGCCGAACTGACCTCTATGCAAACACCGCGTCTTGGCCGAACAGACGCAGTCTCAAACAAAGGATGCCGACTGTAAGCTTGAAGTGGAACAGATCCGTGTTGGGATGGCAGGCTCTGACGCATGTGGAGGCCATGAGCACTGCCTTTTTCTTGACTGGTCGCGGTATGCCACATTGCTGGCAGGTCCTGAACTTCGTGCAGCAAATCCTGGCCGGCCGTGAGGCGCATGTCGTTGACAGTTGGGGAAAACCAGCCGCACTTTCGCCTGAAGGTGAATGCAGTTTGCAACGTTGCGGGCCGACGGGGCAGAACGGTGAGCGCGATACAATTTCAGGCGCATCTTCCAGAGAGTTGGAAAGGGTGGGAGTGTGTACAAGTGGACTGTCCGTGCCAGACGAGAGGGGATGTACAGGTCGATGTAGGCCCCGGGACTTGTGCGTAAGGCAGAACACTTCAGAACATAACGGGCACAAGAGGTTGCCAGCCACCCTAAACATCAAGTCATGATGGCAGTCGCAGGCTTTCTGGCGGTGTGGGATCAAAGCTGTAACATGGGCGTAGTATATGCCCAGTCAAAGTACGTACCAGTAGCAAGTGCAAGACAGCCATGTCCATGAAGCACCGTACGGTGGCACAAGGCGGGGTGCAACAAACCACCAGGGCCAGCACAGAGCTTTGGCTCGAACCACAGCAAGAGCCAGCTTGAACCAGCGAATGCGTTCACTAAGAGATGCCCCGCAGCAGGCCCAACACTCCAGTGAAAAAATCATGCATGGGCAATGCACCGCTGTTACACGTTCCCTCCAGAAGTCGTAAGATTGATGGAAGAAAACAAAAACAACATGCGGTTGAGTGCTCTTGCGTTTTCTTCCATGAGACCTACTCGCCCGAAGATCAGGTAGTAGCGGTATCTTGCAGCCATTGTCTATGGGACAACCACAAAAGTAGCACTAGTGAGAGAAACTACGATGACAGACTTGCGCTATGTCCTTCAGCTAGCTTTCTGTGCTCAGGCCATCATCCACTGGATTGCCAAACATAAGGCGAAGTTCCCAGGGGAGGTCCGTACGATATTTGCGCTCTTCCTGGGATGGGACTATGAGCTGCATGACCATGTCTCGAGTTCTGAGCCCCATGTGTCTCCACTGCACTTCCTCCGAGGGCATCAGCTATTCAGAGTGCATCACGAAGCTCGTTCATCATCCCAACGAGAGGCCAATCAGTAGCTTTCGTTCATTTGCAATGTCTGTTTGCACCAACCTGAGCGCAGGACCAGATTAGAGCACTACTTTGAAGAGTTTGCTCATGCCAGCTCATATGGTGGCGAGCTTGGGTTCGCCTCAACAGAAAGGCACGACCTCCTTGTATGTGCTATGGCATTGCTACGGCTACCGAGGCTTCATGACTGTTTACGAATTCACTCGCTTTTGCCGGGCCTTCGGGCTCTTCCAGCTGCGACCGGGCAGGCTTCGGGGAGGGCATCTGCCGAAGGCCCAACCAACGTTTGCTTCTTGACGTAATGAAAGGTTCGTGGAGGGCGACGTTCAATTTCTTTTTGACCTAGGCGGCCTCTGTCCCGCTCTGCTACCTTCTGCTGTTGCCGCGTGTCGCCACTGCTCCTGCGAGGTGATGAAGGCAAAGCTGTGGACCTCGAGGGCTTTCGGCGAGTTCTGGAAAAGGCAAGGCTGCTGCTCTACCTGGTCAAAACTCTATCCCTCTAGCCTGCAGGTGGCTGACAGGTTGGACTTGCCGGCGCAGGCAGGTTGCTTTTGGTCAGTGCAGCCTGCGTTGCGGACTGTTCTAGGAGCTGCTACATTTCCTTGGAGAGAAGGATGCCGAGCGTGTCTTCCGAGAAGGAGCGAGCAAGCAGGTTGTCATAGAGGTCTACCCCAAGATCACAGAAGCTGGAACCTTCGCAGGAATGGACAGTGCCGGACTTCGCCGAAAGGCTGTTGTGGCTAAGTGACGTGAAAATTGTACATACTTAATATCTGCGCCTGGGACACGTCACTGCAGTTCGCACCACACATAACGGCTCCAAACACACATAACGGCTCCAAAGTGGGCTCCTGCTGTGCATCGTTGGCATGGGGCCAGACTGGAGCAAACGTGCTCGTCATGGCCTGTCTCAGCGGGATCACAATAAGTGAACCGAATCATGCAAAAGCTATACAGACCAACACCTGCGCAGGGTGAGGCGAGAAGGAGCGAGCGAACGAAGCATGGTAATGCAATAGGGGGCGGGGCGAGCTCTGGCACGGAAGGTGTACCAGAGCTATCTTGAGAACATCGACGGATCTGACTACGAAGCGCTTTGCGGTCTCGTGCAGGCAAGTGCGGCTCCGAATGCTCTTGCGAAAGAACCCTTGCGGCTGCTCTGAGGCCCTCGCTGTGACGGATCCTGAACGGGCCACCGAGTGCGCACCGGGTCGGGGGATTCGGGGGTTGGCAAAGCTGCTTGGTCACGGCATCCTTGGCGGCTGAAACCCGCAGTGTTGCTAGCAGGTATGCCGAACGGTTGCAGGTGCCGGCTTTTGATCACCTGGATCCTGAGGACCCTTGAAGTACAACGTTCAGCAGAGGACGATTCTTCTTCGCTCAGGCTGTTAGAAGATACTGCTTGAGGAGCTGGAAGCACAACCCATACCTAAGGTTGGTGCGATGCCGCGGGCTGATCTTCGATTGCTTACTAAACAGCTCAGTATGACTCGTGTCATGTGAGACACCACATGTGGCACGACTTGTGCCTGGAGTGGTCATCGGTGTTCCACCCTTTGCCGAAGCTCCAAGTGCCAATCAGAAACCGTATCGCCACCAGAGCATACCGCACCTTCCTGCGACCAAGGAAGTCCACAAATCTTGCGAAACGCAATCTGATCTGAGACCTAGCGAGCTTTGCAATGTTCGAACGCAGGCGCCGAAGTATTCACAAGCCTGATCAGCCTTAATGGCCGGATATGCACGCGGAAGAGAAGAGTCAGCCTGGAAGTGAAGAGACCCAGGGATATGGAAAAGAGGCAAACGACTTGCAAGAAAGGTACTCGATGAGCGACTCAAGTCGCCTGCACGGATACCGACGTATGCAGTACATATGCTATGAGAACTTTTCAGCTTTTAAGCGGTCCGGTGGTTAAATTTGTATTTCCGCCTTTAACCGCGAAATGACAATACATGGCGACGGTTGTAATTAAACTGACTTGAATTTGACGTCAATTGGAACTTAATTGGTTTAATCAAATGTACTTCAGTTTAATTAATGTACGCGTGCGCCCCACGCAACACATGTCGAAATATGTCGCACTTCTGTCAATTGGACCTTAATGGGCTTTAGTTACACTTATAACTGAATTTAATTGAATCTAAGCAAGTGCCCTACGCAACACATGCCGACATATGCGCGCATGTCAATTGGAACTTAATTGGTTTTTATTCAGTTTAATTGAACTTCATTGAATTTAAGCTCGCGCCCTGCGCAGCGTGCGCAGGGGCCGTCCACCTCTCTCTCTCTCTCTTGCTTGCTTGCTGGGCGTCTGTGCTTGGGGGCACAAGGACCCCTGACCCTGCGCGCATGCGCTACGCAATTGTCCGAATCAGCCGTCGGCGCGAAACGACGTAACGGAAAATGGTGGGAGCTCAGTACCGCTTTACGTGGGGACGATCCCCGTAGTCCCAACATTTCAGACTTCCCAAGCCCCCACAGCGATACTGAGCCTCGTGTGCTGGTCTTCGCTCCAGCAGGAGTTGGGAACAAAGCTCAAAGGCTAGGAAGGTGGAATGCTGCCCGTCTCTGTACGCATTGGCAGCTGCAGAAGCTCGCATCACGTCGGAAAAAGACGACGTTATTCTACGAACCTCAGTCACGCAAGGACATGAAAAAAATTGAGAGGGCCGTCTCACAACGAAGCCCCACTCAATGAACGAACGGAAACAAGGAGTGATGGGGGGCACTTACAGCAGCCCCACGTCTTGAAAGGGGGGTCGTCTCACAACGAGTCCCTGGGTGAGGATCTTTACAACCCCCGATTGAAACGGACGGATTCGAAGGAACGAAAGCGGTCACCAGAGGCATCCAGGAATGCAGAGTGTTGGCTGTGCGAAACAGAACCTGCTGACACAACGGCTGTTTTGCACTCGGGCGCTGATTTGGAAGGAAAACATCCGTCCTGCTCACGTGTTCTTCCGCTTGACCTTCGCCTCTTGGTTCAGTACTAGTACCAACCTGGCACCGTCCCCCACTTTCTTGCCAGCCGGTTACCCGGCTGGTTGGCACACAGGTGTGGTCGCGGCTCCAGCTCCATGCGTCTGAGAGGCAGGTTTTGGTTCCCCGCAAACCGCGATATCTCGGATGGCAACCTCGAGGGGCTTGAAGAAGTGTGGCGTCTTTTTGTCATTTTTGCTCTTCCTCTCCTTTTTCCTCCTTTTCTTCTTCTCGGTGTGCGGCCCCGGATCGACCGGCTGCACGCCTTCGCGTGGTCCGTAAGCTTGGGCTCGAGGGCGTGCTTCTGGATGATCGCGCTGTGGAGGTGAGGACCCGCTTAACAGTTGTCTGGGTTCCCGTCGGGGGGTTTGTTGTCAAAGGTCTCGGCTGTGTACCCCCGGTAGTAAAGCTCACGGAAGTGTTTCCGGCTGATCGTGGTGCAAGCGGCCAAGAGGGCTCATGTCCTCGCGTCGCTGTCTTGGTACGGGTTGGGGCGGCGTCCTTGATGAGGGAGGGTGATCTCGTTGTAGACTCGGATCTGAGGTCAGTGATCACCATGACGACGTGTCCCTTCCTGTCTCGCTTCCTCAGGTGGGCGAGGGCTTCACTTCCGTTCATGTCTGCACAGCCATAAATGATGCACTGCGCATCATCTCATTGGTGTCCCCCGTGGAAGCTCGGCCCCCTTTAACACCAAACGCACACTTTCCTTTGCGGGGAGCTCCTTTCCGGTCATTGGCGTGGTAGTCCTGGGTGCATGGATCACGTGCTGGCTCGTCCTCGCCGTCCTCCTTGGAAAAGACCTCCGAAGAGGGAGTTCCGTGGAGGGTCCAAAGAAGGAGTTGCGTAGACGGTCCACGGAATGCTGCGAGGCGCCCTAACCTTTCAGGGGCAACCTGAGCTTGTAACGGTGTCGGATATGTAGCCTCAAGCCCCGCTCGCATTGGGAGAGGCCACTGGCCTCCGCCCGAAGGGCCGGTGCGGACCGCACCCCCGGAGAGGAGGACGCCGCGAACGATTAGAGCTTCTCTCTTTGCTTTACTTTGCTTGGAGGCAGAGCCAGGAGCCAGGAGCAGTCCTCTTGACTCGTGCGCAAGGCGCATCCCGTCCACCCTGGTTGGCTCGTCTGTACGGGTGGTCACACTCTGACTCTGTCTCTCAGTCTCTCTATCTCTATCGCTGTCTCTCTCACTTCACTTCACTTCACTTCACTTCACTTCACTTCACTTCACTTCACTTCACTTCACTTCACTTCACTTCACTTCACTTCACTTCGCTTCGCTTCGCTTCGCTTCGCTTCGCTTCGCTTCGCTTCGCTTCGCTTCGATTCGCTTCGCTTCGCTTCGCTT